>PYAF01001252.1:1645093-1670404 GCA_007407185.1 Glycine tomentella | reverse complement strand
GTGATGTCTACAGTTTTGGAGTAGTTCTTGCGGAACTTTTAACAGGTCAAAAACCAATATCCCCAGTGAGAACCGCTGAATGCAAGAATTTAGCTTCATATTTTGTTCAGTGTATGGAGGAGGATAATCTGTTTGACATTATCGACAAAAGAGTTGTGAACGAAGTAGAGAAGGGAAAAATCACTGCAGTTGCTAATCTCGCAAATAGATGTTTAGAGTTGAATGGGAAAAAACGTCCAACTATGAAAGAAGTTACATTTGAATTAGAAAGGATCCAGAGATTGGATAAGAAATCTAATGCAGAGCAAAACCGTGAAGAAATTGAGCTTGCTAGAATTGAAGATTGTCAACCTTGGATTGGATATTCTACATCAAATACGTTGGCAACTCTTGGCAGTGAATCACTCTCATCAGACTCGGAGGTCATACCTATTGTTACATTATAATTAATAATTGGTGAGTTTTCTTAATTTGTTGTCCATGCGGAATCGATATGGCGAAGGAATCATCAATCGTGCATGAGGGTCCCTCTCATACCCTGAAGCTTGCATACTGCCTTCTACTTATTGTTTTTCTTCTTCTTTGTATTGATTATTGAAGCAAAAATATATTGTACGAGAGAATTGGAATAAGTTATGGGAATCAGAAAAAGACTTAAAGTTCACTGGAGTTTAATTTCCTTTATTTTTCCATCATGTTTAACGTGTGCATTGTTCATTTCCTGTACACTTGGCATATACAATGCGTGACTTTTGCATTCTCTCTTTATTGATGTTACTCAAACTTCGTATTCAGAAGTATAACAAATAGAAGTATAGAACTCATCCTCAAAATCCTTTTTACCATCGGTTAATGTTACTCAAACTCAGACTTCGAATCATTCTCCTGTTGGTAATAAGGAGTCTAATTCTAACTCCAATTCTTCTTCTGACACCAATTTGAACTATTCTAACACCAATTTTACTGAATTTCGTGGTTCCAGTGGTTGAAATAAACGCGGTGGAAGATTTGGCTGTGGCCGTTGTGGCCGCAGCGGTCGGAATATGATTCAGTGCCAAGTATGTTTTAAGCATGGTCACACAACAGTCACAGAGCAAGACTAGATTAAAAAGTCAAAACTCTCACAGCTTCAGTAAGAAGAACCAGCAAATAGCAGATAAATTTGCTGTGCAGTACTACTTGGAAATTTGGCCATCATCTTGGACTGTTGTTCCTTTATCAAAACTCACCCGATTCCAAGATTGTCATTGCCATTCAGGTAATATTGTGTAAATACTTTTCCATATGCATTCAGTCAAATGCAACTAGCCAATTATGCCTCTCTATTTTGCCTAGCTCATTGGTCTGCTCAACTGAAGTATTTAACTAAAAAACTTCGTGTCCTCTAGAACAAAAGTTAATATTCCAATTATGTCCGTAGAAATTCCTTTAGTAGCCGGATTTTAGGAATGGGGAATGACATAGACTTGTCAATTTACATGGGTCAAGCCACCACAAGTATTCTTATTACAAGTCAAAGTTTTTCTTCCTGTAGAATTTTTATATAACAGTTATCTTAATGTATGTTGAGCATAAATATGCTTCTTCTAGATAGGGAGCCAATAATATAGATGCAAACTCACTTCAATATATTGGGATCATACTCATTGTACTGTTTTAGCCACAATGATTTCGCAACTACCATTTTGTATCATCATTTTGGTAACATGGTCTATGTATCCTCTGGCATCCGCTCAAGAACGGGTCATAGCAAAACCTGGGTGTAATTCAAAATGTGGAGGTATTAACATCCCTTACCCATTTGGAATGAAGTATCCAAAATGCTACTTAGAGGGGTGGTTCGAAATCGAATGCAGAGACACTTCTCAAGGTGAAAATCCTTATTGAAGTCTTTAAATCAGGAGGTGGCATACTTTAATGGGATCCAAGGCCTTATTTACATCAGGAATCCAATTTTCCACTGGAACTGTGGAAGCAAAAGTGTAATGCCAGCAGTAATAAACCTGAGAGAAAGCCCTTTCGAGTATTCCCAGGAGAGGAACAAATTCGCGGCCGTTGGTTGCAACAACCTTGCTTTCTTGCACTCAAATGGGACAGCCGTCGGTGGGTGTGTTTCCATTTGTGAAGACAACAAGGAAGTAGACTTGGGAAGCATGGTTGCCACGGGAGTTCTGCTGCCACACATCACTGCTGAACAATCTTTCAGAATATAACGCAACACTGCAAGGTTTAAACAATGACACTGAGTCGTGAGTGTAGTTCTGCGTCCATTGTAGAGCAGTACTGGCCTCAGAACTATTATGCGTCTGGTTTGACGGTAAGTGACCTAAACAGGAGGGATTATGTTCTTGCGATGCTTGAATGGGACATTTTGAAGATGCTTGCCAATTCTTCCCTTCAACTTTCTTCAGGTGTCAACTGCTCTAAGCTCACAGCCTCCGGTTGGAAATGTCTGTGCCCGGACGCTTCGGTACTGTCAATCCCTTCCTTGATGGAGGCTGTGACTGCACCATCTCTATCCAATAACTTTTTCATTTACCATATTATATGCATGTTTGCATAAGCAACCAGATCACATGAATTTTCCTTATTTTCTGCATAAAGTGCTCAAAAAGATGCTGGAGCTACTCTTTGTAGCTTTTGCTCCATCTGCATCAAATGGTAACATACTTGTTATCAAAGAAGCTGTAAATTATAGGTGTGATAGATCATACTCTTTATGGATGACTATTTTTTTTTCTTCTGAAAAAATTTATATGATCATCTTTAATAAAATCTTATTTTTAACCATATTTTTTCTATTCATAATAAATGGATCCAAAATTTTACTTAAAAATCCAACCTTGATCAATCTACTTGAACTAATGTCAGTAGTAATGTTTTTAATTTTTATAAAATTAGTCAGGACTATTTTTGTTATCTTGTTATTCTAAGAAAAAAGAACTACATACATGTATTTTTTATTTTAAATATCTACAAAAGAAGGAAAAAATTAATATAGTATTCAATATTTTATATATAAAAATAATATTTTAGTTTGTTGAAAACACAAAATAAATGTTTATTTATATAACTTTAATTCATAATTTATTTTTATATAATTTATGCATTTTGACTAGTTGTGAAGAATATTGTGTGTTAGATTCACGTCCTAAGAATACAAGTCGTGTTGAGAATTTCTCTTCAAAAGATTCTAATGTATTGGACAAGAATATCTTTATTTATATTTATCTTTTATGATTTTTGTGTAGATTGATATATATAATTATAGTAAGTTAGCGTACATGTACGATGAGTACAATTCGAGCTACTGGGTTCCCACTCTTGGGGACTTAAAGAGTGCAAATGATGTTCCTTCTGTGCTTGATTTGTTACGTACGTCTTCACAATATTCACACTCGGGTTGGAGATGTTCATGCAGAGGTGACTTCGAGAGAAATCCCTATTTTCATGGAGGCTGTAAAGGTATGAACCCACTATGTAAGAGGTGGTAATACATACAACCATCCTTCAGATTAGTTTAGTTAAATTTAATTTCAACTAATCATTATATTTAGTTAAAATTTATTTCGCTGTTTTTCTTTCTTTTAAAAATAGCTCACAATTTCGGATACAAAATTAAATTTATTGAATTACATCCCTTGCGAAATCAAAAATCATAGGTCAAAATTTTATAGTTCATGTGATTTACGGTGAACAAATTTTATTAACCGTCGGGTTCATTTACTGTTATAAAATTAATTTGAACTCTTGTTCTTGACATTTCAGCTATGCCTTAATTAAGCTTCAGACAAAAAGGAAAACTCTAACAAGGAGGGTCAAAATAGGTACGCACCAAACGATAAATATACTTTGACTTAAATAATCATTTCACTCTTATAAACAAGGTGGTTTTTTTTAGTACTTTTAAATATTTGTGTTTTGATTTTAATTCTTTAATTGTTTTTTTTAGTATCAGCTGTCAATTAATGCTTTAATTGATGGCATAATGGTAATAATATTAGTCCATTAACTTATCACATTATGTCTGACAGGATAATTATATCATTGGCTGAAAAAAGTTAAATATTTTGGTAATGTAACAAGGAAAAGAATATGGTTAAAAATAATGTAACTTTCCACATTAACAGAGATGGCTAGGGATGTATTATCTTTCAACTTTTGGAAACAATATTAATTACTACTGAAAGAATTTGCCTCTAAAATCCCTATATATTTCCCTACTATTACGAAGGCCTTTACCAGCAATAAAAAAAAAAAAAAAACCAACGGTAATATTTTCCGACCCTGGATACAATGGCTAATTATATATTGTCGGTAAAACGTTTTGTGGTCATATTAAGTGTATGTAAAGTAATATTAACCACTAAAAATCATTTTTTGTTTTAATGTTAAATGTTTTTTTTATGTAAAATATGTTTTTAAATTTTCATATGTTAAAAGCAATTAATGAAGTCAAATTACTTAATGAAATATTTAAAAGATAAGTTAAAAAAAAATATTTTTCAATTCTGCCAACTTAAAATTGGCAGGATTGAAAATTTGGAAGTCTTCTTGATAATAATGACAAGCTAATAAAAGATTTGATAACCTAATAACAATTACTAATGAATATTCCTATAAAAAACTTACTAAAAAACAACGTAATATATATATATATATATATATATATATATATATATTCTTATACCTTAAAATTTAGATTCGGACCAAACTTATATACCTCCATAAACTTATATACCTTATACGTTACGTGTCTTTGCTTTTGGTCTCCACCTTGTCCTCGTCTTTCTTGATGCAGACTTTGGTGCATCAAGAATGGTTTCCCTTGAAGCTACTCATTTCACTACTGCAGTTCAAGGAACTTTCGGATACTTGGATCCTGAATATTTCCGTACTGGTCAATTGACAGAGAAGAGTGATGTCAACAGCTTTGGAGTGGTTCTTGTTGAACTTTTAAATGGGAAAAAGCCGATTTCCTCGGCGAAACAAGAACTTCAAAGTTTAGCTTCATAGTTTCTTCTTTGTATGGAGGAAAATCGCTTGTTTGATGTTATTGATGAAAGAATCATGCAGGATGGAGAGACAGAACACATATTTGTTGTTGCCAATCTTGCAAGAAGATGCTTAGAGATGAATGGGAAAAAACGACCAACCATGAAAGAAGTCACATTAGAATTGGAAAGTATCAAAAAACTGGAAAAGAAGTCTAATGCACAAGAACATCATGAACATCTTGAGCTTGCTGGAATTGAAGACAGCCAATTTTGGGCTGCCTATTCTACAACTTCAAATTCAGGGAAAACCTCAGACAGCAAAGCATCAACCTTGGAGATTATGTCTATTAATCGATGAATTTTCTTAACTTGTTTTTATCTTGTGTAAAATACAATAAAACTTTGGTTAGACAAGTGTAATAATTTTTTTTATCAACCAATGTGAATTTTGTTAGTAAAGGAAATTAAACGAGTAACATTTCTTTCATTGTTTCTGTTTCGTTCCGGAAGAACGGAAATGTCCGACGAGTGTCGCCGGAGGTGTTGCTATAGGATCGGACTCTCCCCTGCTGATCTATGGTGGTAAGACCAGCGACCGAAGAGAAGATCACACCGACACGGGAGCAGTTGGGGTGCTGTGTGTGCCGTGTGAATGGGAAGAGAGAGTCAGAAAAGTGTACCTTGAGGATGTCTGGAGGGTTGTATTTATATTGAATGATGGGCCTCGGGCCTCAGCTCATAAAGGATCTATTTACAGACGTAATAATAGGAAATAATGGCAGGATATGATTACTGGAATTAGAATTATTACATACCTGGTATAAAAGGATCTGATTACCAATCAGATATCCGCATTGATTGAGATAGATTCTTTCCTTTCCGTACAGATATCCGCATTGATTGAGATAGATTCTTTCCTTTCCGTAACAGTTTCTTAACTATTCAAATCACTTTATATCTCATACTTATAGGTATGACAACTTCACTCGCATCCGTCCTGATTCAGATGGGAAAAAATCGAATTGATCAGATTCGATTTCAACTTTTCCTCTTCATTACCATCTACACTGCACCTTTCTCCGTTGATCTCGCGCTTCTTCTACATTCAGTTCGAGGATGGGACGGGATAGGGGTGCAGGCAAATTTATGACCCTGTCGATTTCCAGGGACGGCGGCTGGGTAAGCAAAAATAGCCTCCAACTACCCCCATTTACCATGCCTGCATACACGAAAGAATGTAAATTTCAAAAAAACATAATTGTTGAACTGACCTTTTTTATTTATCAAAACTTTTTGAAAAAAAATCCTCCGATGAGTTTTCATCTTTTAACTTGTTTCATATGAAAGACTCAGAAATTTCCAAGTATTCATTTGCTTAAAACAATTGTAAAAAAATGAAGTCATCACTCTTTGAAGTCAGTTTTCCAAAATCCAGGTGTTAACCAATCAACACATCTAACTAATTGATTAAAATAAAAACACGAAGCTAGCTCCTTCTCTATTTAAATAATATTCTAATCAATTAAAAGGTTCTTGATTTGTCCCAAAACATATTTGATAAGAAGGTGAGAGATGGAAAGGGAGAGAGAAATCTGAGCGAGTGTGATTTTTTGCAAACGAAGAAAAGCTTCTCTCACAAGTTTCAGAAAAAAAAAAAAACTTACAATTTTATCAACCAATATATGAATTTTAAGGAAAAGTAATCAATTACTGGAATGAGAAGTAACAAAAAGGATGGGAATTTTTTTATGTAGAGATGACATGTGTCCAGCTCAAGCTTGTTTTATTAATGGCCGATAACTTTTTAGAAATTGGTAAATGACCAAAGTATTGTTTGATCTCTCAACCAACTCCTTTTATCTTTTATTTTCTGGCTTGGCTGCTATGCATTTCCAACAATTTTCCTTAGATTTTGTTTGAGAGTTAGGAGGGGAAGGAAAGGAAAGAGATTCAAGGAGAAGGAAAAGAAAGAAAAAGGAGAATAATGAGGGAAGTTCATTCCTCCTTGTTTAGGAGTTAAAAATATATTAAGAGAAGAAAATTGAAAGTTAATAAAATATTTTTACAATTTTGTTCTTACTTCAACAATTAATACACTTTATATTTTATAAATAAAATTTAATTTTGAATTTATAGCTGAGGTAGGATAATAATTTTATTACTTTTTCTTTTAAAAACTCCAAAATCTGGGGAATAACAATTTTAATGGTTTGGAAGAATCCAGAGGAATTTTAAAAATCCTCACATTCTTTTCCTAAAAAATTAAAACTTTCAAATAAGATGTCACTACTCAAACATTTTCCTTTCCTCCCTTCCTCTCTAAAATCCTTTTCCCAAACAAAGTTTTAGGAATTTAAAACTTCTAACAAAGTCTTAGGAATTTAAAACTTTAATTATATCGATATAAGATTTTAGTAAATATGATGTAGAAATTTATGTCATGTTTGTTTTCATTTTATTTGTTTTCGGACTCGCGATTATATGAATTATATTATATTTTTAACAATTTAAGCTATGGAAATGAAATATTTTGGTATGGATTAATTTTATATATATGAAAGTCCTTTTTAGTACGTCGTCGCTTTCTAATTGCCTGATTCAGACATGACCTTCAATAATTTATCGTGGCCATCCCACCAGTCCCTTTAAGTCAGCCAAATTTGGATAACTTTAAAAAAAAAAAAAAAAACATGTCAAACTATCAAAAGGAATGGTTAAAATGGGAGTGGGAAGGATACATCATATATGCTTTTAATATTAAGAATTAAAGTTCATGTCATCAATATCCGTCAAATAGGGATCACTCTATATAAAGAAGTAGCCTTTTGGCCCTTTAATGGATATAAAGAATCCTTTTAAAAGAACAAATTATTGATATGTTAAGGCAATTGCTAGTTTTACTCTCCCTTTTTTGTTAATGTACTCCCCTTTCAAATTTGATTACTCAAAATATCCTCTTATCAGAAAATAGATTATGGAATTTATTTACACTATTCTCTGCGTGATTTGATTAAGATTAGCATTTATGTGCAACAACATTACAGTTATTGTTTTAAATATACAAGTGTGTGATCAAACATTTGACACATGTTACACAATTGCCAAAACTAATACATTCAAGTAAATTTAATTTTATAATGTCATAGGAACTGAACTATTTGAAGTCCTCTGGTCTCTAATGGGTTTCACTTGAGTTGCAGTATATAGACATCTAGACTTTCATATAATATCATATATAATTTTCTGCTAATATTTACTATTTAAATGTAATCTAATAGCAATTTTTGTTTACAGTTCTTTTTTACATTCATCAAACATTTCACAAGAGTTGATTCCTTTATGTGTGTATTAACTATTAAGGAGTATAATAGCGTGATGATTTTTTAACACACATTTTCATTTTCTTCATTATTATGTACCAAGAAAGTATAATTAATTCTGATGATTTCATTACTGAGCATTTAATTTTTTATTTATTGCTTAATTACTATACATTCATTTATTATATTTATGATTTTTTTTCTAAAAAAAATTGCATACACGGATAAAATTTTACTTAAAAATTTACTAGTTTCTAACTCGCAAAATTTTTTACAATATGAAAGAGAGGCATGCATGTCAATCATATGATATGCATTAACCCTCAAAGAAAAGAAAACTATGATGCATCCATAAATAAAAAATAGCTATGGTCTCTTATTATGGAGGGAGAGGAAACCCCCTTGATGCACAATGAAGATCAAAGGATGTGAGCACACACAAGACATCACATATAGAAATAGCGAAACTTGATTTGATTCTTCTTGTCTACATCTATGAAAATATCTAAACAAACACTCGGTATCTCAAATAACATTACAAACTTTTTACATAAACTTGAAAAAACGCTCCCCATTTATTACAAGTGTTCCGGACAAACATAAGAAAACTCTTAACTACAAGACCTCTTCCCACTTAGGGTGGTAATGAGGACCTCTCTTAATTAGGTTAGGTGGTGTCCTATTTCTTCACATTACCCCTTAAAATAACAAAGGTCCCTAACTTCCTTTATAAATGATACTTGAGGACGTTAAATTCCACCTCTCCACCTACCTTGTTATTATTGTAGTGGGATTATCTAAGCGTCAATATGCATTCATCACCTCTTGATTAAAATGAACCTCTTAATTAACTTTTAGCCTACATATGCATAAACGTTTGGAATTTTGGATTGATTTCTCAACAAATAAATAATAGGTCATGCATGCATGAAATGCATGTGCATTGATATCTTATATAAAGGAAACAAAGATAATAAAAATACTTACCTTTTCCTTTTGTGAAAATTATATTCTTTTCATTAATTATATAGTTATTTTTATGATATTTTTCTTCAGTATTTACCTAATTATCTATATAAAAACATTACAAAAGAGTCAATTTAGATGCCGAAGAGTATTGATCGCAAATAAAAACAGTTTTAGCCACCGTTTTTATTTTGCTTGACAAATCCACCACAATAGTTTAGCGGCAGAATCAGACCGATACTGTCACAAACGAATGTAATTAACACCAGTAGCTAATTCAGTAGTGAAACTGTTTTCAAATTAAAAGCCATCCTGAATATCATCGGAATATTGGGTTGCTAAAGCTATGCAATACTTTGCGAACACTATTTTCAGTTCCGAAAAATTTAGAAATTCAATTTAATCAGTTAATGTTCATATTAATATTACCAGTGAAAATTTGCGGCCGAAATTGTAAGTCGCTATATTTTTTGTCAAGATTTTGCAAGCATTAATATTATATTTGGTTGCAAACATCATTATAAAATGTATATATATATATATATATATAATATAAAATTGAAAATTCACAAAAGAAAACTATAACCATGTGTGAAAAAATAATTCTTAACTTGTTTTTGGTTGTCGAATTTTTTTAATATTTTATATAAATGTAACATCAAGATAAAAAATAAAACCTTTTTTTTATTAAAATGAATAAATATTTAAATGATTTAAATATTTTTTAAGTAACTGCAAATATGACCTTGTGTCTAGTTTTAATCCATGTATTTTTTTTTTTGCTACTTTTAGACCCCTAACATTTTTGGTGTTCTTTTTAAGTCCTCATCATTATACGTTAGTTAATTATTGACATGGCTAAAAATGAAAATATTTATTTAGTTAATTTAGGTAATAAATATTTTTAAAAATTAAAAAATATTATTTTTAGATTAGTAATTCAAATAACGTATTTGTTTATATATATATATATATAAGGTAATTACACATAATTTAATTTTATAACTTATTTTTAATTTTTAATAAATTATGAAAAGTAATTTTTATTGCTTTTAATATTTTTATTACTTTTCAATTCACAAATTTGCTTTAAACATTTTAATTCTTTTAAGAAAATAAGATTTACTTAAACACTTATAAATATACATATACTTTAAATAGTAATTCTTTTTAAAAAAGAATATTATATATACATTTAACACTTTTTTTATAAATACTAATAATAAAAATACGAGGGAAAAATTACCACATGGAATAGCAATTTTTACGTCCATCATAGTGTGTGAAAATTAAAATAGCCTTATACTAGTAATTTATTTAAAAATAACCTTATTTAATAAATATTTTGTAAAAAAAATACCAAATGAATCAATTAACGCCTTTTGAGTGAGTCAAATGAGTTTCACTGTCTGTTGAGCCATGGACAATTACTACTACTACTACTATTATTATTATTATTATTATTAAAAAGTACAATATTTGTTTCTGCAGATAAAATCACTACTTGAGTTATATTAAAACATATATTATAGATATGCTTTGACTAAGGTTAAGTCGACTATTCCATGGTTAAGGCCAATTCGTAGATATCCTAGTTGATAGAGAACGAGCTAAAGATGTGGTGGTAGAAGCTTAATTAGCTAAAGATGTCATGATGAAAGCAGCTTGTAAGTTGAAGGTTGTTGTTTTACACTTATTAAAATAATTACTTATATCATATTAGAATTTAAATTTTAATCTAATTTAATTCTACAAAATCAGTTTTCTAATTATAGGTTATTCTTCACTTATATACCACTTCGATCATATTACTAGGAGGACATTTTGTTCAATAATTGATTGTAGTATTTCAGGTATCTTTGCTTTTTGGTCTCCACCTTGTGCCCGTGTACATCAGCCATTACTTTTTGTAGAATTATTGTGTTGTTATCAAACTACTAGCAATGGTAATCAATACTCAAACGTGAAGGAACAAAGTTCACTTAGGCGAGTCTTCTTGGCAATACAAGACGGGAACATAAATTAATATCCATCCTCTAACCTGGAAATACACCCTCTTCATAAATTACGATCACTCCTTTCTCTCTGCTATAGCCAGAAATGGTTCTGAAACTTGTTTATATCGCCATTTTGTTCATATGGTGCATACATCCATTAGAATCTGCATGGTATCGGAATCTGAATGAGAATCAGAATCAGACGATAGCACGACCCGGTTGTTGTTCAAAATGTGGAAATGTTTCCATTTTATTCCCTTTCGGAATGCAGGATCCCAAATGCTATGCAAGCAAGGCGTTTGAAATAGAATGCAGACACATGTACAATAACAATACTTCCCAAGGTGATCGGAAACTCGTACCCTACCTCAAGTATATAAATTTGGAGGTAACTCGTACATTGATTTTCTTTTTATCGATAAATATTCATTATTAGTTTATTAATTTTGATTAGAAAGAGGTATCAAATTTATAATCTTTTTCTTCTTTTCCATTTTGTTAACCATCCATCCAACCTTAAATTTGCAGGTAATGTACATTGATGTTCAAGACGGTACGGTTGGGATAAAGAATCCGATTTTCCATCCTGGGAAGAACTGCCAAAGGACTGGTACAGGCATAAATCTTGAAGGCAGTCCTTTCGTGTATTCCCATAATTACAACTCATTTGTTGCCGTAGGTTGCCAAAACGTCGCCTTTATGATGTCAAATGACACTATACTTACAGCCTGTTTGTCCATGTGTAACGACGACCTCAAAAATGGCAATGACATAGACATTGCGAATTGTCGTGGCAAGTACTGCTGCGAGACTGCACTGCCGCCGAATCTTTCAGCATACAACACCTCAGTTGAAACTGTAGAAGTGAAAGGTCCGATCGAACCAGAGTGCGATTACGTGATGATTAGAGCAGATTATGATCTGTTCGATTACGTGTACGATGAGTACAATTCCAGCTACTGGGCTCCCACTCTTGGGGACTTAAAAGAGTGTAAAAGATGTTCCTGCGATGCTTGAATGGGAGATTCCGATTCACACGCCCAACAATTCCTTCCCCGATTTCCCAGGAGTTGGAGATGCCAGCTACTGCTGCAGATACACTAATATTACGTCTTCACAATATTCACACTCTGGTTGGAGATGTTCATGCAGAGATGGCTTCGACGGAAATCCATACATTCACGGAGGCTGTAAAGGTATGACCCCTGTATATAAGAGGAGATAATACATACAACCATCCTTCAGATTAGTTTAGTTAAATTTAATTTTAACTAATCATTATATTTAGTTAAAATTTATTTCGCTGTTTTTTTTTTCTTTTAAGAAAAGCTCACAATTTCGGATACAAAATTAAATTTATTGAATTACATCCCTTGTGAAATCAAAAAACATAGGTCAAAATTATATAGTTCATGTGATTTACGGTAAACCAATTTTATTCATCGATGAGTTCATTTACTGTTATAAAATTAATTTGAACTTTTGTTTTTTACATTTCAGCTATGCCTTCAGACAAAAAGAAAACTCTACTAAGGTGGGTCACAATAGGTACGCACCCAACGATAAATATACTTTGACTTAAATAATCACTTCATTCTTATAAATAACATTTGTTTTTTTAGTACTTTAAAGATTTGTGTTTTGATTTTAATTCGTTAATTGTTTTTTTAGTATCAACTGTCAATTAATGCTTTAATTGATGGCATAATATTAATAATAGAAGTGCATTAACTTATCACGTTATGTTTGATAGGATAATTATATCAGTGATTGAAAAAAAGTTAAATATTTTGGTAATGTAACAAGTAGAAGGAAATGGTTAAAAATAATGTAACTTATTAACAGAGATGGCTAGGGATGTATCATCTTTCAACTTTTAGCCACAATATTAATTGATGAAAGAATTGCCTCTAAAATCCCTATAGGTTTCCCTACTATTCCGAAGGTCTTTACCAGCATTCAAGAAAACCAACGCGCGGTAAAATATTTACCGACCCTGGATAGAATGGCTAATTATATATCGTCGGTAATAAAACATTTTGTGACCATATTTATTATCTGTAAAAGCAATATCAATTGCCACTTTAAATCATTTTTTGTTTTGGTCTTAAATGTTTTGTTTTATTTAAAATATGTTTTTAAATCATTAAATGTTCAAAGCAGTTAATGAAGTCAAATTAGTTAATGAGGTATTTAAAAAATACGTTTACCAAAAAAATATGTTTCAGTGAAACTTCTTAATGATGTGACAAAAAATTAGGCTTTTAACACCATTTTTACGTCATCAATTTGTTGCTTGATAGGAAGAACTTAAACAAAACAAAAAATTCTTTGAAGGAGTAAAGAAACTTAAAAAAAAAACTAAAATAAAAGAAAAACACCCTATTTTATGAAGACTAAAAGGTTATTTTTCATATACTTTTATTTATATTAATTTTTAACCATTGAGGTTAATTATATTGTTGAGATTCATTCATCTAATACTCTCGTCTTCAGCTTACATGCTTTTTTTTGTGTAATTATATATATAGAGAGAGAGGACTACTTATATTATGAGAATGAGAATTATTAATATCAACGTTAGATTAAAATGAAATGATTATTATTTAATTAAATATATGAATTCAAATTAAAACATCATACAACTAACAAATTTTAAAAAGATTCACCAAATAAAAATAAATCTTTAAAGGATCTCAATTATCAAATCTTATGATATTTTATTAATCATGTGATCACTTGTTAATCCATTATTATTACCATCACCTTTATGATTGCTGCTATCACCACAATTGTGATTGTCACCACCACTATTATCATAATCATTGTTGTCATCATCGCCATGCACAATATATAGTTGTTGCCATGATCATTGCTACCATCATCATTGATGTCATTGGTCATGGTAGTGGTGACAGTAACAACCAACAATGACAACAACAACTATAATGTTGGTGGCATTGAAACTTATGGTGATTTACATAGTGGCAATCATGATTCATGGTTCAAGAAGGATGACATCATAATTGAAATATTATAGAATGTGATAATTGAGATGTTCTAAATATTTGATTTTTCATAGATGAATCTTTTGGAGATTAGTTGGTTAAATATGATGTTTTAATTTCAATTCTTAAGTATTTAAATCTAAATTTCTATTTTAATCTAATAATTACGATTAATAATTCTTACATTCTCACACAAGATAGACATTCTCATAATAGTCGTCATATATATATATATTTTGTATGTGTGTGTAAAAGTGTTCTAATATCTATTTGTGTGTCAATTTAACACTAACTACAAGATGTAAATGTGTAGGACTTACTTCATGCCTCGCAACAACCATTCTACTCCTTTGCTTGCGCTGGCTGCATAAATCTGTAAAGAAAAAGATAACAAAAAAACGTAAAGAAAAGCTCTTCAGAGGATTGTTGTTAGAACAAAGACTATCTACCGGTGAAGTTAATGTTGACAAAATTAAACTCTTTAGCTTAAAGGACTTACGTAAGGCCACTGATCACTTCAATATAAATAGAGTAGTTGGAAAAGGGGGACAAGGTACTGTTTACAAAGGGATGCTAGCAGATGGAAAAATTGTTGCAGTGAAAAAATTTAAGGTCAACGGTAAAGTTGAAGAATTCATCAATGAACTTGTGATTCTTTCACAAATTAACCATAGACATGTGGTAAAGTTGTTGGGATGTTGTTTGGAGACTGAAATCCCTTTGCTTGTTTATGAATTCATTCCTAATGGTAACCTTTATGAACATTTACATGGACAAAATGAGGAGTTACCAATGACATGGGATATGCGTTTGAGAATTGCCACTGAAGTTGCTGGAGCTCTATTTTACTTGCACTCATTTGCTTCTCAGCCCATTTATCACAGAGACATCAAGTCAACAAATATATTATTGGATGGGAAGTACAAAGCAAAAGTAGCAGACTTTGGTGCATCAAGAATGGTTTCCATTGAAGCTACGCATCTCACTACTGCAGTTCAAGGAACTTTCGGATACTTGGATCCTGAATATTTCTATACTAATCAATTAACAGAGAAGAGTGATGTGTACAGCTTTGGAGTGGTTCTTGTTGAACTTTTAACAGGGCAAAAACCAATATCCACTGTGAGAGAACCAGAACTTAAAAGTTTAGCTTCACATTTTCTTCTCTGTATGGAGGAAAATCGTTTGTTTGATATTATTGATGAAAGAGTCATGCAGGAAGGAGAGAAGGAACACATCATTGTAGTTGCCAATCTTGTAAGAAGATGCTTAGAGTCGAACGGAAGAAAACGACCAACTATGAAAGAAGTCACATTAGAATTGGAAAGTATCCAAAAATCGAATAAACAGTCTAATGCACAAGAACATCATGCAGAACTTGAGCTTGCTGGAATTGAAGACAACCAATTTCGGGTTGCGTATTCCACAACTTCAAGTTCAGGGCAAACTTCAGATAGCAAAGAATCAACCATGGAGATTATGCCTATTCTTATAAAATAATAGATGATTTTTCTTAACTTGTTTTTATCGTGTGCAAAATAAAATAAAATAAAACTTTTGTTTAGACACATGCAATAATTTTTTTATTGACAAATATTTATTTTGTTAATAGAGGGAATTGAACTCGCAACATTTCTTGTTTTCTTTCTGAATTATTCATCCTACCTTATATCTTGTACGTGAAAGAATATAAGTTTCAAAAGCATAATTGTTGAGAGCATAATTACTCTATGATAGAATTCATTTTTCCTTGAAAGCTAGCCAACCAGGTAGCATAATTAAACTGACTTTTTTTTTTGGTCAAAACTTAAAAAAATCCTCCGATGATCGAGTATTCATCTCTTAACTTGTTTCATATGAAATAGACTCAGAAATTTCCAAGTATTCATTGATGTTAACTCCCCTATACCGGCGAAGAAGCCAAGGGAATCATCATTTTCCACCAGTTGATGGTCATACTGCAAAACCAAATCCAATGCAAAGAACCAGTTAAAGAACATAAAAAGTGCGGAATATAATTGTTTGAGTAAATAATATATATTTATGGTGTAAAAAAAAATTATACCCATATTCAATCACAGATGATAAGTATGTGATAAATTTTTATAACCTGAATAATTATTTTAACAAACATGTCAAGGATTGAAATTTGAATGTATAAAACAAAAAAAAAATGAATATATTAGAAATATTCAATTTTAAGAATTTATATTAAAATGATTTTTTTCTTCATAAAATTCATGATAATTAAAGGCTGTAAAATAACTTACCATACAGACAAGGCATCACAGCGATAGTGACATTCTCCATCTGTAATACCAGTTCATAAGTATCAATATCCTGTAGTACCAGTTCACTAAGCTGCATCAACATATAAAGATTTTCTCAGGAAAAAAAAAATCAACATACAACAGTCAAGTGTCACATATACCGACCACACCCATATTAATTATTAGCGTACAACGTTAAAAACTAGCCATATGTGCTTCTCATTAATTATATAAATTAGTTTTTTTTTTATCATAATACTAGTACAAAATTATCTTGATGATAGTAATGACTAATTTTTGTAGAGAATTGTGAGCACACATAGGACTATTTGGAAGAAGAAAACATGGAAAAAAATGAGATGAATTTTTTCATAAGTAAAAATAAGTTATTCATTAGTTAATTTTTAGAAGCTCACCAATATAATTTTTCTAAAAGATGAGATGACATCTACAAATTAGTTAATAGAAGACTTATTTTAACTTATAGAAAAACTCATTTAATTTTTTTCTTCTTACTTTCTTTTTCTAGAATTACTTCTAAAGAAGCTAAATAGGCCCATAAGATAAGTCTTCTCCATCAAACATAATTTATTTAAAATCCATAGACCAACCAAAAATTACATCTTTAACCATTTAGTTAAGAGAGACAAATTGCTAACACTTGTATTAATCATTTTTTATATTATATAAATTAGTTAGTACTATACTACTACGGATTAGTTTTGTATTAGTTTGATTATATTAGATTATTAGTCAAAATGTCAAATATGAATAAAGAAATAAAGAAATGATAATACCATAGCATGACCCCAGAAGCGGAAGAGAGTTTGAAGAATTCCCAGAGTCCAGAAAAAGCTTAACCAGTTCAAGTAAAAGCTTCAGATGTCAATAACATTTCCTTTGTAGTCCAGTCCATAAGTAAGCCTAGGAAGCCATAAAATGTGCAATCACAACTTATAATAGAGTCCCGCCACATCCTACTTTCAGTTCCTCAGCATTCAACAATAACAACATTAGTACACACTGGAGGAAAACATATAATAACAGAAGATCTAATAAACATAGGATATTTGTAGTAGACTAGTTGAACAACTACACAAATTAAAGGGCCAGAAAATTGAAGGAAAAGGGATAGTAGAAAATGTAGGACCACAAGGAAGACCAACCCCCCTAATACACACACAAAAGGAAATGCATAAAATGTTGAAAATTAAACATCCATGGCAAATTTTTCTAAAGAGAAAAAAGAAAGCAGTATAGAAGTATCCCTTTGAGAAATAGCATGTAAAGCCTTAAATTTGCACTTAGAAACTACAACTTGCCAATTACAGCAACTCTATTAGCACAATGCACAATCAGAAAAAAGCTGCAAACTTTACGATCCCTCACCTCAATGGGTTTCCTCGGTTGAAAGCAAAGCTGGAGTTGACAATCATGGCAATCTAGAATGCTACAAAGATGACAAGAACGGCTATGTCTCTGCATTTTCTGCTGTGCCTTATGATGCCACCAAATGGGTGGTTCCATCACTTGAAGGGTACAATCCTATGACTCCACCCAAAGGGCCCCTCATTTTGAAGCCGTTGTATGTATGTATGTATGTATGTATGTGCCTATCTATCTATCTCAGTTTCCACTTGCAAAGCAACAAGCTTCATCATCCTTGTAAGCAACAAAATCGGAATCCTGCAGACATTTACCATTGTTTAATAGCAAGAATATATATATTATATGAGTGTGTGTATTATATATATATATATATATATATATATATATATATATATAAACACACAATGCACAGAAACACAATAGAAAGCATAACAGAAACACAAGAAACTAAAATGGATACACTTAAAATAGAAGAAAGGTCAACTGCATGCCTGTGGACACAACCGCGGGAACCCTAATTAGCTCGTTCCGCCAATACAGTGAGATCAAGGATTGCAAGGCCGTCAACTACCAGGTCTCCAGCAAGTCCAAGGGCTATGGCTTCATCCTCTTCAAGGCTACCAGAAAACCTAAGGGGTGTTGTTTGTTTGTTAACAGGAGTCTAGAGAGTGGGAGGGGAGCATTGGAGGAGCCTCTCATAAGGATTTCGAAGGGCACATTTTGTTAACTAAGCACACGCACAACAATATTGATTTTTATTAAAATGGATCTTGTGTTTTGAGATTAACATTGATTTTTTAAAAATCAATGTTATTAACCATCAAACAACATTGATTTTAATTAAAAGTAATAATAATTTTTATTTATTTACGAATATGTCATCCTTTTTTATAACATCCATTTTGATAAAATTAATGTTAAAATGACAATATAAAAAACACTTTCTTTTTCTAGTAGTATACTAATTAATATAAGTGCATGCACATATATCTTTGTAGTGGACAGATTAATTATAATGCCCTAATTTATGGTGATAAACATGTGTAGGAGTTTTGTCAGGCCTTAGATCTATCATCTTCCTCCTCCTTGGTTTATGGTTGAAGTGATAAGGAGGAGAGTGATAATGAAACACAAACAAAAAATCTTAAAAAGAATTGTTGAATGTCATCTGGTGAAGTTCATGTTGAAAACGTTATTATATTCTCTTCAGCTTTAAGTATTTTGAGAAAGCCACTGACCACTTTAACATGAACAGAATTCTTGGAAAGGGAGATCAAGGTACCGTTTACAAAGGCATGCTAGTAGATGCTATAATTATTGCCGTGAAAAAGTTTAAGGTGGAAGGAAATGTTGAAGAATTTATCAATGAGTTTGTCATTCTTTCACAAATTAACAATAGAAAGGTGGTCAATCAGTTAGGATGTTGTTTGGAGACAGAAATTCCCTTGCCTGTTTAAGAATTCATTCCTAATGGTAATCTTTTCCAATATTTACGTGACCATTGAAATTGCATGATCTCTATTTTACTTGCACTCAGTTGCATATTTCAACCCATTTATCCAAGAGACATCAAATCCACAAATATAATATTGGATGAAAAGTATAGGGCTAGAATTACAGACTTTGGGGCATCTAGAATAATTTCCATTGAAGCTACTCATCTTACCACAAATTTGACATCAATTTCAATTTCAACTAAAATCAAATTTCACATCAATTTCTGTTGAAGTAAAAATTTGAGTTAAAGTTTCACATCAAATAAAAATAGAAAAATTGAGTATCATAAAAGTGAGGAAAAGACCCATAAACCTAAACCTTAAGATTTTGAGTTAAGATGCAATGTATAATTCACTTATATAATTATTCATATAAATCTTCCCAATATTTATATGGTTTTGACTAAGTTAGCAATCACTTCACAAAGATCGTGCATAAGATGGTAAACTATGTTTCTTTATGTGGAATTATAAACACACTTTAAATTTTATAAGATTATTTGATGATATAATAAGTCAAAGTTTTTAAATTTTAAAGGAACTAGACTTAAAAAGAATCTTTAAAAGATTAAAAAAATATTATAAGAATTAAATTGTTATTTATATCAAATAAAAATTATTAAAAATATAAAGGAGTAAAAGATTTTTTTTTCTTATACTTTTTACCGTATACCCCTAAAAGTTTCACTATATATATTCCAGATAGTACCACGTGAAAGTCCTTTTTAGTACGTCGTCGTTTTCTAATTGTCTGTTTCAGACATGACCTTCAATAATTTATCGTGGCTATCGCACCAGTCCCTGTAAGTCAGTCAAATTTAGATAACTTTTAAAAAAGGAAAAAACAATATGTCAAATTATCAAAAGGAATGGTTGAAATGGGAGTGGAAAAGGGTACATCATATATACTTTTAATATAAAAGAATTAAAGTTAATGTCATCAATATCCGTCAAACTGGGATCACTTTATATAAAGAAATGGCCTTTGGGCCCTTTAATTGATAAAAAGAATCCTTTAAAAAGAACAAATTATTGATATGTTAAGGCAATTGCTACTTTAATTTACTCCCCTTTTTGTTAATTAATGTACTACTCCCCTTTCCAATTAGTTTACTCAAAATATCCTCTTATCGGAAAATAGATTTTGGAATTTATTTATACTACTCTCTGCGTGATTTGATTAAGATTAGCATTTATTTGCAACGACATTACAGTTATTGTTTTAAATATACAAGTGTGTGATCAACATTTGACAAACATTACACAATTGCCAAACCTAATACATTCAAGGAAATTTAATTTTATAATGTCACAGGCACTGAACTATTTGAAGTCCTCTGGTCTCTGATGGGTTTCACTTGAATTGCAGTACATTGACATCTAGACTTTCATATAAAATCATATATAATTTTCTGTTAATATTTACCATTTAAATGTAATCTAATAGCAATTTTTGTTTACAGTTCTTATTTTTTACATTTATCAAACATTTCACAAGAGTTGATTCCTTTATGTGTGTATTAACTATTAAGGAGTATAATAGAGTGATGAATTTTTATCACACATTTTCATTTTCTTCATTATTATGTACCAATGAAGCATAATTAATTCTGATGATTTCATTACTGAGCATTTCATTTTTTTTTATTTATTGCTTAATTACTATACATTCATCTATTATATTTATGAATTTTTTTCTAAAAATAGTAGCATACACAGATAAAATTTTACTTAAAAATATACTAGTTTCTAACTCGCAAAATTATTTACAATATGAAAGAGAGACATGCATGTCAATCATATGATATGCATTGACCCTCAAAGAAAAGAGAAATAAGATGCATCCATAATATATATATATATATATATATATATATATATATATACATATATATATTATGGAGGGAGGAAACCCTCTTGATGCACAATGAAGATCAAAGGATGTGAGCACACACAAGACATCACATATAGAAATAGCGAAACTGGATTTGATACTTGTCTACATCTATGAAAATATCTAAACAAACACTCATTATCTCAAATAACATTACAAACTTTTTACACAAACTTGAAAAAAGCTCCCCATTTATTACGAGTGTTCCGGAGAAACATAATAAAAAACTCTTAATTACAAGACCTCTTCCCACATAGGGTGGTAATGAGCCCCTCTCTTAATTAGGTTAGCTAGGTGGCGTCCTTTTTCTTCACATTACCCCTTAAAATAATAAAGGTCCCTCCTAACTTCCTTTATAAATGATACTCGAGGACGTTAAATTCCACCTCTCCACCTACCTTGTGAAATTTTGCGGCCAAATTTGTAAGTCACTATATTTTTTGTAAAGAATTTGCAACCATTATATTTGGTCGCAAACGTGATTGTAAAATATCTATATATAAAAATATAAAATTGAAAATTCACAAAAGAAAAATATAACCACGTGTCAAAAAATAATTCTTAATTTGTTTTTGGTTGTCAAAAAATTGTTATATTTTATATAAAATGTAACATCAAAATTAAAAGATTTTTTTTATCAAAACGAATAAGTATTTAAATGATTTAAATATTTTTTAAGTAAGTGCAAATATGACCTTGTGTCTAGTTTTAATCAATGTAATTTTTTTTTGCTACTTTTAGACCCCTAACATTTTTTTTGTGTTCTTTTTAAGTCCTCGTGTAATTATTGACATGGCTAAAAATGAAAATATTTATTTAGTTAATTGAGGTAATAATTTTTTAAAAAAATTAAAAATATTATTTTTAGATAAGTAATTCAAATAATGTATTTGTTATTATATATATATATATAAGGTAATTACATATAATTTAATTTTATAACTTATTTTAAATTTTTAATAAATTATGAAAAGTAATTTTTATTACTTTTAATATTGTTATTACTTTTCAATTCACAAATTTACTTTAAAATTTTTTATTCTTTTAAAAAAATACGATTTAATTAAACACTTATAAATATACATATACTTTAAATAATAATTCTTTTTTAAAAAAAGAATATTATATACACATTTAACACTTTTTTATAAATACTTATAGTTAAAACCGGGGGAAAAATTACCACATGGACTAGCAATTTTTACCTCCCGCATAGTGTGTGAAAAATAGCCTTATACTAGTAACTTATTTAACAAATATTTTGTAAAAAAAAATACCAAATTAATCAATTAGCACCTTTTGAGTGAGTCAAATGAGTTTCACTATAGATCTGTTGAGCCATTTACTATTATTATTGTTATTATTATTATTATTATTAAAAAGTACAATATTTGTTTCTCCAGACAAAATCACTACTTGAGTTATATTAAATATATATATTAGATATGCTTCGACTAAGGTTAAGTCGACTATTCCATAGTTGAGGCCAATTCCTAGATATCCTAGTTGATAGAGGACGAACTAAAGATGTGGTGGTAGAAGTTTAATTAGTTAAAAATGTCATGATGAAAGTCGTTTGTAAGTTGAAGGTTGTTATTAAAATAATTTCTTATATCATATTAGAATTTAAATTTTAATCTAATTTAGCTCTACAAAATCAATTTTTTAAATTATAGGTTATTTCACTTATATACACATGTGTACACTTTAATCTATTATTAATCAATATGAGATCTTCAACAAACATTGATCCATATGATAATGAGGAAATTTTGTTCAATAATTCATTGTAGTATTTTAGGTGTCTTTACTTTTTGGTCTCCACCTTGTGCCCATCTACATCAGCCATTACTTTTTGTAGAATTATTGGGTTGCTATCAAAATACTAGCAAATAGCAATGGTAATCACTACTCAAACGTGAGGGACACAAGTTGACTTAGACGAGTCTTCTTGGCAATAAAAGACAGGAGCATAAATATACATCCTCTAACCTGGAAATTAAATACACCCTCTTCAAAAATTACGATCACTCCTTATTCTCTGCTATAGCCAGAAATGGTTCTGAAACTAGTTTATATCGCCATTTTGTTGATATGTTGTATATATCCATTAGAATCTGCATGGTATCTGAATCTGAATGAGAATCAGAATCAGAATCAGACGATAGCTCGACCCGGTTGTAGTTCAAAATGTGGAAATGTTTCCATTTTATTCCCTTTCGGAATGCACAGTCCCAAATGCTATGCAAGCAAGCCGTTTGAAATAGAATGCAGACACAATAACAATACTTCTCAAGGTGATCAGAAACCCGTACCTTACCTCAAGAATATAAGTGTAGAGGTAACGTACTTTGATATTTTTATCGATAAATATTAATAATTAATTTTTGTTAACAACATAGATCAAACTGGTAACCTTTTTCTTCTTCTCCTTTTTGTTAATCACCTATATATCCAACCTTAAATTTGCAGGTAATGTACATTGATGTTCAAGACGGTACGGTTGGGATAAAGAATCCGATTTTCCATCCTGGGAAGAACTGCCAAAGGACTGGTACAGGCATAAATCTTGAAGGCAGTCCTTTCGTGTATTCCCATAAATACAACTCATTTGTCGCCGTAGGTTGCCAAAACGCCGCCTTAATGACGTCAGACGACACGATACTTACAGCCTGTGTGTCTGTGTGTTTCGACGACCTCAAAAATGGAAAAGACATCGACATTGCGAGTTGTCGTGGCCAGTACTGCTGCGTGACTTCACTGCCGCCGTATCTTTCAACATACAACATCTCAGTTGAAACTGTAGATGTGAAAGGTAATATCCAACCAGAGTGCGGTTACGTGCTGATTAGAGCAGATTATAGTGCGTTCAAGTACGTGTACGATGAGTACAATTCCAGTTACTGGGTTCCGACCCTTAGGGACTTAAAGAGTGCAAATGATGTTCCTGCGGTGCTTGAATGGGAGATTCCGATTAACACGTCCAACAATTCTGTTCTGGAGTCATAATTGGGCCTATGTTAAGGCCCAATTAGTTACAATATGTTATTAAGATTCAGCGTACATGGATCAAGACTCAGTCCACTCAAGCAGTTACGAACGTGCAGGTGGAGGCCGGAAATATAGGAAATCACTCGCGCATGTTGCAGTTAGCCAACGGTCAGGTATTTCATCTATAAATATGGCTCGCCCGTTGGTGAAAGGTACACACACACTCTAGCTCTCCCTCTTTCAATTACACAGAGCACACACCCCACTCCCATTGGTGTATCTTTGTGATCTCCTGCTTCAAGGTATCATCCTCCATAGATATCCTTGGACTTGCAGAGTTAGAGTGATCCAACATCAAACACGTAGCACTTCGGTGTTATACATTTGTGTTCTAAAGATTATACAGAACATTGGCGCCGTCTGTGGGAAACGTTAAATTTCGAGTCCCACACCTTTCAACGATGGTTAACACGAGAAACAGCCATTCTGTACCACGTTCCGAGATGCCAAACAGGGAGATTTTCCTACCCGAAAACCAGGGCGTGGCACGGAGAGAAGAAGTACACGTGACCGAAGCCGTTTCCGACGAGGCTTCCTCTCCCGCCCAGATAGACCAGCAAAGGACTCCCATGGCGCGGAGGATAGGCCAGGAGGGTGAGCTCGGAGGACAGCTGGTCGGCAATGTTCTCAATTCTATCTTGACTCGAATTGAGAATATGGAGAGACGACAAAACTTGCAGAGGCAGGACGATATCCGAAGCATCACTCGTCAAATCGAGGAACAAAATGAGGAGTGGAGACGTGCCGAAATGCAGCGAATGGCACAATTGGAGCAGCAGTTACGAATCATAGCTGACCGGGTACAGTTGTCAAATCCTGTGGGCGAAACGCAGGATTTGAGGACACATCTAAACCAAAGGAGGAGTACAGACCCGGAAAATCAAAGGCGGACAGAGCAGCCACTAGATCTGAGAACTCAAATA
>PYAF01001252.1:1626714-1639984 GCA_007407185.1 Glycine tomentella | reverse complement strand
AGACTTTGGTGCATCAAGAATGGTTTCCATTGAAGCTACTCATCTCACTACTGCAGTTCAAGGAACTTTTGGATACATGGACCCTGAATACTTCCATACTAGTCAATTCACAGATAAAAGTGATGTCTACAGCTTTGGAGTGGTTCTTATTGAACTTTTAACAGGGAAAGAGCCAATATCTTCTGCAAAACAACAAGAGCTTAGAAGTTTAGCTCCATATTTCCTTCTTTGTATGGAGGAAAATCGCTTGTTTGATATTGTAGATGAAAGAGTCATGAAGGAAGCGGAGAAAGAACACATTTTTGTTGTTGCCAATCTTGGAAGAAGATGCTTAGAGTTGAATGGGAAAATACGACCAACTATGAAAGAAGTCACATCAGAATTGGAAAGTATCCAAAAATCAAGAAAACAGTCTGCTGCACAAGAACAACATGAAGAACTTGAGCTTGGTGGAATTGATGAGTGCCAATTTTCGTCTGTGCATTCTACAACTTCAAATTTGGGGGAAACTTCGGATAGCAAAGCATCAACCTTGGAGATTATGCCTACTCATCCAAATCATTGAAGAATTCTCTTAACTTGTTTGTATTGTGTGCAAAATAAATACCGATTTGGTAAAAAGCCCCCAACTACATTGACAAAAATAAAAGGAGTTAGATATGTATAATATTGTATTTCATAGTTCGATCCTGCATATAATTTTCAATAAAACATTGAATATTCACATGTGACTCCCTGCTATGGAAATGTTATCCCATACTACTGCATTTGAGGATCAATTTTACCTGGATCCAATGCCGGCAAAGTTCTTCAGTTGTATTTCCTCTGAAACCACATGTATCTGCTCCAACCATTGGAATTCCAAAGATTCCAGAATTTAATATCGCAGGGATTGAGTATGCCAAATCATTCCATGTAGCAGCATTGTCTCCAGTCCAGTGGGCAGCATACTTACCAGAACTCACAAAAGTTGATCTACTTAGGATGAATGGCCTTTTACCAGCTGTTATATGACGGAGTCTACGGTACGAGAGGAAAACGTCTCTCGTACCGTCCAAAAGAAATTACAACCGTTGAATGTGGACTTCATTTATTTATTTTCTTTTTTTTTGTTGCCATATACAAAAAAGCCCTCATCTTCCTCAGCATCTCCGATCGTACGGCACCAAGGACCGAGTCCCTTCTCTCTTCTTCTCTGAGCCCCACTAGAACAACAGAACCATCGCCGCCGCCGCATCACCGCCTCAATATTGAACCATTCTTTCAGCTGGTCATTTCCTTCACATGTTGAGAACTGTCCTCGTCGTCCTACGACGTCGTAAGCTCGTTTTCTTTCAGCTCTTCTACCACGCGATTTCCGCCTTCATGTCTTTCCTGTGGCTCAAGTTCTCTCAATCTTTCCAAGTTCTCGCAATCCTCTTCACCACGCTCGTGTTCTTCGATATGTACGGGTACCTCTTCTGGATATCAGTCGCGGCGCATGGCACGTACCTGCCACTCGTGTGGGGTGTCGAAGACTCCGACGATGACGTCGGAGTCGTAGTCGGATTTGGACCAGAAGCCGCGCTGATTGCGGAGGTCGAGGAACTGCTGGGAGCACATGGTGTGGAGCTCGCGACGACGGTCTTCGAATACGTCGAGGACAGAAGCTAGAGGAGGCGATCTTGCCAACAGCCTCCACGTTCCTCGACGAGGTGTTGCTATGTTCTGGTATCCACTCGGTGTTGCCGTCGATGGTGCAGCTGGGAGATGGTGGTGAAGGTGGTATAGGTAGAAGAAGATCGGGGAGAGATAAGAGAGGTAAAAAGAAAGGGTAAATGGGGGAAAGCAAACAGAGGTAGAGAAAAAAAAAAGAAAAAAAAAAATTGGGACCGTTTGATAAAAATTCAAATAAATCGCATGATTGTAATTTCTTTCGGACGGTACGAGAGACGTTTTCCTCTCGTACCGTAGACTCCGCCCTGTTATATCCTTTATTTGTTAGTTACTTTGGATTCTAGTAGTCCATACAAATTGTGGGCATTATACTCAGTGATGTTACCAAAGTGTATAGATGTTGCTGGAACAGTTCTATCATTAATGGGTCGTTGATCTCCATCATTGTTAACTTTATAAGGAGGATTATCAAGACTAGAAGATGGAATGGGAGGAGAAGTAACGAAATTAGATAACTCATTCATGTCAAATATGAATAAAGAAATAAAGAAATGATAATACCATAGCATGTCCCCAGAAGCGGAGAGAGTTTGACGAATTCCCAGAGTCCAGAAAAAGCTTAACCAGTCCAAATTAAAGCTTCAGATGTCAATAACATTTCCTTTGTAGTCCAGCCCATAAGTAAGCCTAGTACACCATAATATGTGCAATCACAACTTATAATAGAGTCCCACATCCTACTTTCAGTTCCTCAGCATTCAACAAATAACAACATTAGTACACTCTGGAGGAAAACATATAATAACAGAAGATCTAGTAAACATAGGATATTTGTAGTAGACTAGTTGAACAACTACACAAATTAAAGGGCCAGAAAATTGAAATAAAAGGGAAAGTAGAAATGTAGGACCACAAGGAAGACTAACATAACCCACCCACCCCCCCACACACACACACACACACGGAAATGCATAAAATGTTGAAAGTTAAACATCCATGGCAAATTTTTCTAGATCTTAAGAGAAAAAGAGAGCAGTATAGAAGTATACCTCTGAGAAATAGCATGTGAAATCGAAGCCTTAAATTTGCACTTTAAAACTACATCTTGCCAATTACAGCAACTCCATTAGAACAATGCACAATCAGAAAAAAGCTGCAAACTTTACGATCCTCACCTCAATGGGTTTCCTCGGTTGAAAGCAAAGCTGGAGTTGACAATCATGACAATCCAGAACGCTAAAAAGATTACAAGAACGGCTATGTCTCTGCATTTTCTGTTGTGCCTTATGATGCCACCCAAATGGGTGGTTCCATCACATGAAGGGTATCTTCATATGATTGCACCCAAAGGACCACTCATTTTGAAGCCCTTGTAAGTATCTATCTATCTCTGTTTCCACTTGCAACGTGACACGCTTCATCAATCATCATCCTTGTAAGCAACAAAATTGGAATCCTGAAGACATTTACCATCGTTTAATAGCCGGAATGTATATATATATATATATATATATATATGTGTGTGTGTGTGTGTGTATTATATATATATATATATATATACACACACACACAAACACACAGAAACACAAGAAACTAAAATGGATACACATAAAATAGCAGAAAGGTCAACTGCATGCCTATGGACACAAACTCCGGAACCCTAATTAGCTCATTCCGCCAATACGGTGAGATCAAGGACTGCAAGGCCATCATCGACAAGGTCTCCGGCAAGTCCAAGGGCTATGGCTTCATCCTCTTCAAGGCTACAGGAAAACCTAAGGGATTTTGTTTGTTTGTTTACAGGAGTCAGGAGAATGCGAGGAGAGCATTGGAGGAGCCTCGTAAGGATTTTGAAGGGCACATTTTGCCAACTGAACACATGCACTATTAACCATCAAACAACATCGATTTTAATTAAAAACAATGTTAATCTTAAAACACAACATCGATTTTTAAAAATTCGATGTTAACAATATTTATTCACGAATACGTTATCTCTTTTTTTAACATCGATTAGTAGTATATCGATTAATATAAGTGCATACACATATATCTTTGTAGTGGACAGATTAATTATAATGCCCTGATTTATGGTGATAAACATGTGTAGGAGTTTTGTCAGGCCTGAGATTTATCATCTTCCTCCTTGGTTTATGGTTGTTTTATAAAGTGGTTAGGAGGAGAGCGATAATGACATGCAAACAAAAAAATTTCAAAAAGAATTGTTGTTATAGAAAAGAATGTCATCTGGTGAAGTTAATGTTGAAAACGTTATTATATTCTCTTCAGCTTAAAGGATTTAGAGAAAGCCACTGACCACTTTAGCATGAACAAAATTCTTGGAGAGGGAGATCAAGGTACCGTTTACAAAGGCATGCTAGTAGATGGTAGAATTATTGCCGTGAAAAAGTTTAAGGTGGAAGGAAATGTTGAAGAATTTATCAATGAGTTTGTCATTCTTTCACAAATTAACAATAGAAAGGTGGTCAACCAGTTAGGATGTTGTTTGGAGACAGAAACTCCCTTGCTTGTTTAAGAATTCATTCCTAATGGTAATCTTTTCCAATATTTACGTGACCAAAATGAGGACTTATCAAAGACATGGGACGACATACGTATGAGAATTGCCATTGAAATTGCAGGATCTCTATTTTACTTGCACTCAGTTGCATATCTCAACCCATTTATCAAAGAGACATCAAGTCCACAAATATAATATTCGATGAAAAGTATAGGGCTAAAATTACAGACTTTGGGGCATCCAGAATAATTTCCATTGGAGCTACTCATCTTACCACAAGGGACTAAAGATTCACTGGAGTTTAACTTCCTGTATTTCCCTTCTATGTTTTAAGGGGGCAAATTGGTCATTCACAGAAATGTTTTGCATCCATATGGGCGTGACAAAACAATCCATTATCCATCCATATTTTAAATATCTCAGTTTACATTCTCTATCTCCTCTCTCTCTATCAATAAAACTCAGTTTCTTACATTCTCGACAATGGTATCAAGTGTGCTCCATGGAAGACAAACAACATTCACAGAATGCTTTGTACCTCGAAATGCTCCCATGTCGTCCTTTGGTGCTGTGCAGCTATGGTTTGGTGATGGTCCTGAAGCCCAGGATGAGTCCCACGCCCTCCACGTGTCCTTCTGCTGCGCCAACAATCACTTCACAAAGATCGTCCACATAATGGTAAACTGTGTTTCTTTATGTGGAATTGTAAACACACTTTATAAAAAAAAATTGTACGTGATTATTTTATAAGATTATTTGATGATATAATAAGTACAAAATTTTAAATTTTAAAGTAACTAGAAGTAAAACAAAATCTTTAAAAGATTATAAAATATTATTAGAATTAAATTGTTATTTAAATCAAATAAAAATTATTTAAAATATAAAGGAGTAAAAGATTTTTTTTATCTTTACTTTTTACCGTATACCCCTAAAAGGTTCACTATATATTCCAGATAGTACCACGTGAAAGTCCTTTTTAGGACGTCGTAGTTTTCTAATTGTTCGTTTCAGACATGACCTTCAATAATTTATCGTGGCCATCGCACCAATCCCTCTAAGTCACTCAAATTTGGATAACTTTAAAAAAGAAAAAAAGCAATTGTCAAATTATCAAAAGGAATGGTTGAAATGGGAGTGGAAAGGATACATCATATATACTTCTAATATTAAGAATTAAAGTTGATGTCATCAATAGAGGGATCACTTTATATAAAGAAGTGGCCTTTGGGCCCTTTAATGGATGAAAAAAATCCTTTAAAAAGAACAAACTATTGATATGTTAAGGCAATTGCTACTTTTACTCTCCCTTTTTTGTTAATGTACTCCCCTTTCAAATTTGTTTACTCAAAATATCCTCTTATCGGAAAATAGATTTTGGAATTTATTTACACTACTCTGCGTGATTTTATTAAAATTACCATTTATTTGCAACGACATTACAGTTATTGTTGTAAATATACAAGTGTGTGATCAATATTTGACACACATTACACAATTGCCAAAACTAATACATTCAAGGAAATTTAATTTTATAATGTCACAGGAACTTAATTATTTGAAGTCCTCTGGTGTCTGATGGGTTTCACTTGAGTTGCAGCATATTGACATCTAGACTTTCATATAAAATCATACATACTTCTCTGTTAATATTTACCATTTGAATGTAATCTAATGGCAATTTTTGTTTATAGTTCTCATTTTTACATCCATCAAACATTTCACAAGAGTTGATTACTTTATGTGTGTATTAACTATTAAGGCGTATAATAGAGTAAATTTTTAACACACATTTTCATTTTCTTCATTATTATGTACCAAGGAAGTATAATTAATTCTGATGATTTCATTACTGAGCTTTTAATTTTTTTTATTTATTGCTTGAATAATATGCATTCACTTATTATATTTATGATTTTTTCTGGAAAAAAATAGCATACACAGATAAAATTTTACTTAAAAATATACTAGTTTCTAACTCGCAAAATTATTTACAATATGAAAGAACACTATTTTCAGTCGCAAAATATATTTAATCCGTGAATGTTCATATAATATTACCAGTGAAATTTTGCGGCCAAATTTGTAAGTCGCTATATTTTTTGTAACCATGTGTCAAAAGAAAACTATAACCATGTGTCAAAAAATAATTCTTAATTTGTTTTTGGTTGTCAAAAAATTGTTATATTTCATATAAAATGTAACATCAAAATTAAAAGAAAAAACCTTTTTATTAAAATGAATAAATATTTTTTAAGTAACTACAAATTATGACCTTGTGTCTAGTTTTAATCAATGTAATTTTTTTTGCTACTTTTAGACCCCTAACATTTTGTTTGTTCTTTTTAAGTCCTCATCATTATAGTTAGTTAATTATTGGCATGGCTAAAAATGAAAATATTTATTTAGTTAAATGAGGTAATAAAGATTTTTTTAAAATAAAAAAGATTATTTTTAGATAAGTAATTCAAATAATGTATTTTTTATTATATATATAAGGTAATAGCATATAATTTAATTTTATAACTTATTTTTAATTTTTAATAAATAATGAAAAGTAATTTAATTACTTTTAATATTGTTATTACTTTTCAATTCACAAATTTACTTTAAACATTTTTTTATTCTTTTTATAAAATACGGTTACTTAAACACTTATAAATATACATATACTTTAAATAATAATTCTTTTAAAAAAGAATATTATACAGACATTTAACAGCTTTTTATAAATACTAATAATAAAAACAGATGGAAAAATTACCACATGGACCAGCAATTTTTACCTAATGCTTGGTGTGTGAAAAATAGCCTTATACTAGTAACTTATTTAAAAATAACCTTATTTTAATAAATATTTTGTAAGAAAAATACCAAATTAATCAATTAGCGCCTTTTGAGTGACTTAAATGAGTTTCACTGTAAATCTATTGAGCCATGGACTATTATTATTATTATTAAAAAGTAAAATATTAGTTTCAGCAGACAAAATCACTACTTGAGTTATATTAAGAATATATATTATAGATATGCTTTGACTAAGGTTAAGTCGATTATTCCATAGTTGAGGTCAATTCCTAGATATCCTAGTTGGTAGAGGACGAGCTAAAGATGTGGTGATAGAAGTTTAATTAGCTATATAATAATATAAAGATGTCATGATGAAAGCAGCTTGTAAGCTGAAGGTTGTTTTACACTTACTAAAATAATTCCTTATATTATATTTGAATTTAAATTTTAATCTAATTTAACTCTACAAAATCAGTTTTCTAAGTTATAGGTTATTTTTTTACTTATATGCACTGCACACTATGATCATATTACTAGGAGGACATTTTGTTGAATAATTGATTGTAGTATTTTAGGTATCTTTGCTTTTTGGTGTCCACCTTGTGCCCATCTACATCAGCCATTACTTTTTGTAGAATTATTGTGTTGTTATCAAACTACTAGCAATGGTAATCAATACTCAAACGTGAAGGAGCAAAGTTGACTTAGGCGAGTCTTCTTGGCAATAGAAGACGGGAGCATAAATATACATCCTCTAACCTGGAAATTGAATACACCCTCTTCAAAAATTAGGATCACTCCTTTTTCTCTGCTATAGCCAGAAATGGTTCTGAAACTTGTTTATATCGCCATTTTGTTCATATGGTGCATATATCCATTAGAATCTGCATGGTATCGGAATCGGAATGAGAATCAGGATCAGACGATAGCACGACCCGGTTGTAGTCCAAAATGTGGAAATGTTTCCATTTTATTCCCTTTCGGAATGAACGATCCCAAATGCTATGCAAGCAAGGCGTTTGAAATAGAATGCAGACACAATAACAATACTTCTGAAGGTGGCAAACCAGTACCTTACCTCAAGAATATAAATCTGGAGGTAATATATATTGATGTTGTCGACAGCGCGGTTGCGATCAAGAATCCGATTTTCCATCTTGGGAAGAACTGCGAAAGGACTAATAGAGGCATAAATCTGGAAGGCAGTCCTTTCGTGTATTCCCAGAATTACAACACATTCCTGGCCGTAGGTTGCCAAAACGCCGCCTTATTGATCTCATACGACAGTGTACTTACAGCCTGTGTGTCTGTGTGTTTCGACGACCTCAAAAATGGCAATGACATCGACATTGATAGTTGTCGTGGCAAGTACTGCTGCGAGACTTCACTGCCGCCGTATCTTTCAGCATACAACGTTAACACCTCAGTTGAAACTGTAGAAGTGAAAAGTCAGATCAAACCAGAGTGCGCTTACGTGATGATTAGAGCAGATTATGATCTGTTCGATTACGTGTACGATGAGTACAATTCCAGCTACTGGACTCCCACTCTTGGGGACTTAAAGAGTGTAAAAGATGTTCCTGCGATGCTTGAATGGGAGATTCCGATTCACACGCCCAACAATTCCTTCCCCGATTTCCCAGGATATGGAGATTGCAGCTACAACTGCAGTTACACTAATATTACATCTACACGATATTCACACTCTGGTTGGAGATGTTCATGCAAAGATGGCTTCGAGGGAAATCCATACATACAAAATGGCTGTCAAGGTACGTACGTATGACCCCTATTTTACGTACTAGTACAACCATCCTTCACAATAATTTAGTTAAAATTAATTTTGATTAATCATTTAGTTAAAATTTGTATATCTGTTTTTTATACAAGAATACAACAAAAGCTCACATAATTGATAGAAAGAAAAGAGAGATAAATTATTAATATAATTTATAACACCATCATGTAACAAGACAAATAAAAATAAAAAATAAAAATGTTCATGAATGTTGATACTATTGAAGTGTCTAAACTGTTTATGCATAAACACGTGTGACACACATGAAAAAACAATTAATCAATTATTTTATTTTCTTATCGGTCAATTATTAATTACTATGTTTTTATACCAACACGTTATTCTCTCTCTAAATTTTATTGTGAAAAAAATTAAGAGGGTTGTCTACTTGTCTTCCATCGGCATATTTTACTGTGCAGTCCAAGTTCTATTTGATAAATGAGAAATCTTATATTTACAATAGTTTTTAACTAATAAAAAATAGTATATTAAAGAATGTACGTGTTGTTAGCTAATCTCTTATGTGCATACACGCATCTTACGAAGTCACTTACAACATCAGTATTCCAACTACTTATAAACAAAAATGATTTATATATGAACATCTTAACTTATTTAATATTTAGTGAGAGATAAGAATAAAATAGATAGAAATATAAATATACTACCTTTTTTAGAGAAAATATGCTACTTAGTTAATTAATTATAATATTCTTTCTTCAAATATTAATTTATTAGGTGAGAAGTAATTAAGTAGAGAAGGAGAAATAAATGATCATTTTAAAAGAATGATATAAATTATTGATAAATTTAATGTAATTAAACTAATAAATTTAATATGATCATGGATTTAAAAACTCAGACTAAAGGCATGATGGATCGCCTCAATAAAGAAAATTAACATAAAAAGCACAACACATGATTCAGAGCTGTGTCCATTAAGTCACATACACAATACAACTTGTTCTCGTCATTACTCCTACTGTCGTGCCCGGCCAACTTCTACCTGACACATTTTAGTTCACAAAGGAAAGGAAATTTATCCTTAATTGTTGACTTTAATTATAATATGGGCTAATTACTTTTATACTTTTCAACCAATAAAAAATATCTTAGATATGACTAACCAGAATTCATCTTAAATATAATTAATAGAAGAAAATCATCGTAGATATATAATATGTAAAGTGATAAATTTGCCGTAATCTGTATTTGGGTTATAACTAGGGTAAATTTAATTTTTCATTGTAAATACATTCTAATTAATATTTTAATTTTTTAGTATTGATTTTTTTAACTATTATCGTTTTCTTTAGATTTTCTTTATAACTTTTGTATTACATGAATAACTGTTATGCATAATTTATTTGAATTTCATTGTGACATTTCAGTTAATTCGAAGATTCGATATATAAGGAAAACTCGAATAAAGTGGGCCATAATAGGTACGCATGAAATGATAAATATACTTGTTTTTCTTAGTTAGATAAGCAGAAAGAGATCCTGGTAGTATAAAATTCGATCAAAAATAAATAAAATATAATTAACTATTATTTTTGTCAAGAATTAAATGTAGATATTATTAAAATAATTCAATCTTAACTTCAAACGTTAAGTAGAGATATATACATAAACTAGTTTAAACTGCACCATTTTCGAACTGCACCGAAATGAATATGTTATTGAACCGAATAAGTTTAGTTAAATAACACCAAATTGGTTTTTTAAATAAGTTTGGTTCAAACCGATTTAGTTTTAAAACTAGTTCAATTCACTTATGATCAAATTGTATTTTCTTTCTAAGATAAGAAATTCTTTTAAGGAAGAAAAAATAATTTCTAGACTAGTTCGAAACTTATTCGGTTCTTAAAATCGGTATAAAACTACTTTGAGATCAATTTGATCCCGGACCTGTTTTAAAATTGGTTCTCAAATTTGGATTTAAAAATTGAACCATTTAAATTAGTTTGGTTTGATTTTGTCTCCGAACCAGTTTTTGCACATCCTTATTAAATATTTGTGTACAATCACTTATATATTTTTTCTTTTTATCATTACAAATGTTTACTTTCTACGTCTCATAATAATCATCATGTTTAAGAAAAAAAATTATAAGAAAAATAATTATTATTTTAATTTTTTAATGTAATATTAATAATATTTTTTCACTTATATCTCTTATGATATTTATAATATGACTTGTAAAACGAAAAAGGAATTAATGATGATAATGTTAATATTATAAAAATGACATTCTTTCTTCATTTATTTATTGATTTTCAGTTTATGTAAAATTACCAAAAACAATAATTATAATGAGACTAAAGGAGTATTATTTTACATATTAAATTAAAATTTGATATGTTCATCGTGATTAAAAACTGACCTTTCTCATGTGAGAAAAATTCATGTATCATAAGAGTATAAGACTATTTTTAAAAATAGAAAATTATAAATAAAAATCATTTTTAGACATCAGTAAATATTTTAATTATTAATAATATATATTGTATTACATGAAACAGATAAAAATGAAAGAAATAATATAATGAAAATGAAGAAAGAAATTATGAAAATACATCAACATCAACAACACCTTTAATCTAAGTTAATTAGGGTCGGTGGTAGATGAATCCAATGATAAATCGTAAATGAGATAGAAAGAGAAAGGGAGAGGAGAAGAAAAAAAGTGAAAATAAGACGAAAAAGAAAAAATGGTTCATCACATAAAAAATAGATGATTTTTTATGACCAATTCGCAACACCTGACATTAATCCTCATCCTTTATCCTGGCTTAAGACAGGTCATCCATACAACCACACATAGACAGAGTTAAAGAAATTATGAAAATAAATTATTAAAATTATGGCAAATCATTTTACTATATATATAGTATACAAAAGTTTAAAAATTAAATTCAAGTTAGAATTAATTAATAATTTAATTTTTTTTAAATGTTAGTTTATCTAAAAATATATTTTTCGTATGAAATATTGTATCAAGATTTTAAACTTAACTTAAATTTAAAATTGAAATTAAATTTAAGAAGTGCTATTTAAAATTAAATAAAATTATAAATAAAAAAATAAAATTGACATTCAATGCATAAAAGTCAAATAACTTAATAAAGATAAAATAACTTATAAAAATAATCTTCTTTAATAATAAAAACTCAAAATCAATAATATTATAACATTGCCTATATAAACATATAACATAGAATAATTCTTCAATATGCGCGCGCATCCATTTTATATCATTTTCCCTAATCCACTTGAAGAGCTCGTGTTAAAAAAAAAAGTAATTAAACATATTATATTCCTCCTTACCAATTTAATGGGAGCAATAAAAAAATTGATTTTGTCAAAAAAGAAAAAAATAGAAATAAATTTGAAGTTTGTGACAGGCACCATAATGAATAAATTGAAAACAGAAGCAGATTAAATCAATGTAATACATGGGTTTATTTAAATTATATTTTCTTAATTTTATATTTAGTTTTTTTTAAAATATGTATGTACTTAAACAAAATTATCAATTTTTAAAATATTTAATAACATACCACTAATTTTTTTTATTCACAAACATTGTTAATATTTTTTTTTTATCAACTATAAGCGTATTATTAGTAATTGTCAGTATTTCACAAGTTACACCCCCATTTTTTTTCTAAGCGCATCTTCGTACTCCCCTGTCTACATCCCAACTATTCATTATACCATTTTTCCTTCAAGATATACACCCCTTTTGCTTTCTAAAAATGTATCTCTGGAATTAAATATGCCTATTTTGAAAATATATCTCTAGAACTATAATTATAGTTTCACATATACACATCCAGAATGATATATGCTATTCTATAAAAACATTTTTCGATAATAACAAATCATACCTCAATCAAAGTGCTTATGAGTCGTTGAGGTTTGAGGTTTGAATCGTTGACTTAGACTTAGATTAGAAAATGCATGAATGGACTTAAAGAAAAAAAATCATATTCAAAAGCTTTGCCTTACAATTAAGGTGTATAAGAGATAAAGTTAGTCAAGAACATACCTTAAAATAAGTGTCACATGAAGGAAAACATAAAATATTATATGTTATTGAATAAAACACAATATTATATAATGAATATACGGTGAATATGATTTAAAATTAGAGTTTAAAGAATAATAAAGATAGAATGACAATAAAATTTTAGATAAGATTTAAAGAATGTCAATGATAGAATAAAAATAAGATTAAAAAAACATTAATATAAGATAAATATATATCTTATCAATGATTTTTTTTTGGTTTTTCTCCTCAACTATATTAATTTCTAAGTGATATTTTATTAAAAAAATATATATACTTATTCCAAAAGTATATCTCAGAAACTATAAATTATAGTTTCAGAGATATATTTACATAATAGATATATTTAATTCCAAAAATACATTTCTAGAAAGCAAAAAGGAAAATGATATAATGGATAGCCGAGAGGTAGAAAGGGGAGTATGGGATG
>PYAF01001252.1:1615656-1626614 GCA_007407185.1 Glycine tomentella | reverse complement strand
AGTAGCAGACTTTGGTGCATCAAGAATGGTTTCCATTGAAGCTACTCATCTCACTACTGCAGTTCAAGGAACTTTTGGATACATGGACCCTGAATACTTCCATACTAGTCAATTCACAGATAAAAGTGATGTCTACAGCTTTGGAGTGGTTCTTATTGAACTTTTAACAGGGAAAGAGCCAATATCTTCTGCAAAACAAGAAGAGATTAGAAGTTTAGCTTCATATTTCCTTCTCTGTATGGAGGAAAATCGCTTGTTTGATATTGTAGATGAAAGAGTCATGAAGGAAGCGGAGAAAGAACACATTTTTGTTGTTGCCAATCTTGCAAGAAGATGCTTAGAGTTGAATGGGAGAAGCCGACCAACTATGAAAGAAGTCACATCAGAATTGGAAAGTATCCTAAAATCAAGAAAACAGTCTGCTGCACAAGAACAACATGAAGAACTTGAGCTTGGTGGAATTGATGAGTGCCAATTTTGGTCTGTGCGTTCTACAACTTCAAATTTGGGGGAAACTTCGGATAGCAAAGCATCAACCTTGGAGATTATGCCTACTGATCCTAATCATTGAAGAATTCTCTTAACTTGTTTGTATTGTGTGCAAAATAAATACCGATTTGGTTATTAGTCACATGGAAGAATGTACGTACCTTTTATAATACTCGTTTTGTCTTTAAATATAACACTCTTTTGAAAAAATATTTTCATTTTTATGACTTGTGTCTAACTATCTGTTACATTCAGTATTTGTTGACCAAAATAGTCTTAATAGTTTTATTCTATAATTAATGCGATAGTTAAATTGTCTTAATTTCTTTCTTCTTATTTTTATTTAATTAAGGCAATGTCCTTGTTTTCTTCTCTGTTGCAAAGGGGTAAAAAGCCCCCAACTACATTGAGAAAAATAAAAGGAGTTAGATATGTATAATATTGTATTTCATAGTTCGATCCTGCATATAATTTTCAATAAAACATTGAAATTCACATGTGACTCCCTGCAATGAAAATGTTATCCCATACTTGAGGATCAATTTTACCTGAATCCAACGCCGGCAAAGTTCTTCAGTTGTATTTCCTCCGAAACCACATATATCTGCTCCAATCATTGGAATTCCAAAGATTCCAGAATTTAATATCGCTGGCATTGAGTATGCCAAATCATTCCATGTAGCAGCATTGTCTCCAGTCTTGTGGGCAGCATACTTACCCGGCAGCATAATTATAAAAAAATGAAGCCATCACTCTTTGAAGTCAGTTTCCCAAAATCCCGGTGTGAACCAATCAACACATGTAACTAATTGATTAAAATAAAAACACAAAGCTCCTTCTCTATTTAAATAATATTCTAATCAATTAAAATGTTCTTGATTTGTCCCAAAACATATTTGATAAGAAGGTGAGAGATGGAAAGGGAGAGAAGAGGATAGAGAAATCTGAGCGAGTGTGATTTTTTGCAAATGAAGAAAAGCTTCTCTCAGAAGTTTCAGAAAAAAAAAAATAACTTCAATATTATCCACCAAAGGAAAAGTAATCAATGACTGGAATGAGAAGTAATGAAAAGGAGGGGATTTTTTTTATGTAGAGATGACATGTGTCCAGCTCAAGCTTGTTTTATTAATGGCCGATAACTTTTTAGAAATTGGTAAATGACCAAAGTATTGTTTGATCCCTCGACCAACTCCTTTTATCTTTTATTTTTTTGGCTTGGCTGCATTGCATTTACAACAAGTTCTCTTAGGAACTTAAAACTCTAATTATAATTATATTGATATAAGATTTTAGTAAATATGATGTACAAATTCTTAACAATTTAAGCTATGGAAATGAAATATTTTGGTATGGATTAATTTTATATATATGAAAGTCCTTCTTAGTACATCGTTTTCTAATTGTCTGATTCAGACATGACCTTCAATAATTTATCGTGGCCATCCCACCAGTCCCTTTAAGTCAGTCAAATTTGGATAACTTTTAAAAAGAAAAAAAAAAAATCAAACTATCAAAAGGAATGGTTGAAATGGGAGTGGAAAGGATACATCGTATATCTTAAGAATTAAAGTTCATGTCATCAATATCCGTCAAATAGGGATTACTTTGTATAAAGAAGTGGCCTTTGGGCCCTTTAATGGATAAAAAGAATCTTTTAAAAAGAACAAATTATTGATATGTTAAGGCAATTGCTACTTTTACTCTTCCTTTTTTGTTAATGTACTCCCCTTTCAAATTAGTTTACTCAAAATATCCTCTTATCGGAAAATAGATTTTGGAATTTATTTACACTACTCTCTGCGTGATTTGATTAAGATTAGCATTTATTTGCAACGACATTACCATTATTGTTTTAAATATACAAGTGTGTTATCAACATTTGACACACATTACACAATTGCCAAACCTAATACATTCAAGGAAATTTAATTTTATAATGTCACAGGAACTGAACTATTTGAAGTCCTCTGGTCTCTGATGAGTTTGACTTGAGTTGCGGTATATTGACATCTAGACTTTCATATAAAATCATATATACTTCTCTGTTAATATCTACCATTTAAATGATGTAATCTAATAGCAATTTTTGTTTACAGTTCTCATTTTTTACATTCATCAAACATTTCACAAGAGGTTGATTCCTTTATGTGTGTATTAACTATTAAGGAGTATAATAGAGTGATGAATTTTTAGCACATTTTCATTTTCTTCATTATTATGTACCAAGGAAGTATAATTAATTCTGATGATTTCATTACTGAGCATTTCATTTTTTTTTATTTATTGCTTAATTACTATGCATTCATTTATTATATTTATGATTTTTTTCTAAAAAAAATAGCATACACAGATAAAATTTTACTTAATTAAAAATATACTAGTTTTAACTTACAAAATTATTTACAATATGAAAGAGAGACATGCATGTCAATCATATGATATGCACTGACCCTCAAAGAAAAGAAAAATATGATGCATCCATAATATATATAGCTATGGAGGGAGAAACCCCCTTGATGCACAATGAAGATCAAAGGATGTGATGAGCACACACAAGACATCACATATAGAAATAGCCAAACTTGATTTGATACTTGTCTACATCTATGAAAACATCTAAACAAACACTCATTATCTCAAATAACATTACAAACTTTTTACATAAATTTGAAAAAAACGCTCCCCATATATTACAAGTGTTCCGAACAAACATAAGAAAAAACTCCAAGACCTCTTCCCACTTAGGGTGGTAATGAGCTCCTCTTTCTTCACATTACCCCTTAAAATAACAAAGGTCCCTAACTTCTTTTTTTTATTTATGATACTTGAGGACATTAAATTCCACCTCCCCACCTACCTTGTTATTGTTGTAGTGGGATTATCTAAGCGTCAATATGCATTCATCACCTCTTGATTAAAATGAACCTCTTAATTAACTTTTAGCCTACATATGCATAAAAGTTTGGGAATTTGGATTGATTTCTCAACAAATAAATGCATGTGCAATGATATCTTATATAAAGGAAACAAAGATAAAAAAATACTTACCTTTAATTTCCTTTTGTGAAAACCGTTTTAGCCACTGTTTTTATTTTGTTTGACAAATCCACCCCAATAGTTTAGCGGCGGAATCAGACCGATATGGTCAAAAAACAAATGTAATTAACACCAGTTGCTAGCTAATTCAATAGTGAAATTGTTTTCAAATCAAAAACCATCCTGAATATCACTGGAATATTCGGTTGCTAAAGCTATGCAATACTTTGCGAACACTATTTTCAGTCGCAAAAAATTTACAAAATCAATTTAATCAGTTAATGTTCATATGATATTACCAGTGAAATTTTGCGGCCAAATTAAATTTGTAAGTAGCTATATTTTTTGTAAAGATTTTGCAACCATTATATTTGGTTGCAAACGTCATTATGAAATGTCTATATATAAAAAATAAAAAATTGAAAATTCACAAAAGAAAACTATAACCATGTGTCCAAAAATAATTTTTAATTTGTTTTTGGTTGTCAAAAAATTGTTATATTTTATATAAAATGTAACATCAAAATTAAAATAAAAAGCTTTTTTTTTTATCAAAATGAATAAATATTTAAATGATTTAAATATTTTTTAAGTAACTGCAAATATGACCTTGTGTCTAGTTTCAATCCATGTAATTTTTTTTGCTACTCTTAGACCCCTAACATTTTTTTGAGTTCTTTTTAAGTCCTCATCATTATACGTTACTTAATTATTGACATGGCTAAAAAATGAAAATATTTATTTAGTTAATTGAGGTAACAAAGATTTTTTTAAAATTAAAAAGAGTATTATTTTTATATAAGTAATTCAAATAATGTTTTTGTTATTTATATATATATATATAAGGTAATTACATATAATTTAATTTTATAACTTATTTTTTATTTTTAATAAATTATGAAAAGTAATTTTTATTGCTTTTAATATTTTTATTACTTTCCAATTCACAAATTTACTTAAACATTTTAATTCTTTTTAAAAAAATACGATTTACTTAAACACTTATAAATATACATATACTTTAAATAATAATTTTTTTAAAAAAAAAGAATATTATACACACATTTAGCACTTTTTTTATAAATACTAATATAAAAATACTGGGGAAAATTATCACATGGACTAGAAATTTTTACCTCCCTCCTAGTATGTGAAAATAGCCTTATACTATTAATTTATTTAAAAAATAACCTTATTTTAATAAATATTTGGTAAAAAAAATAAATTAATCAATTAAATTAAAGCCTTTTGAGTGAGTCAAATGAGTTTCACTGTAGATCTGTTGAGCCATGGACTATTATTATTATTATTATTATTATTATTATTATTATTATTAAAAGGTACAATATTTTTTTTGCAGATAAAATCACTACTTGAGTTATATTAAAACATATATTATAGATATGCTTCGACTAAGGTTAAGTCCACTATTCCATAGTTGAGGCCAATTTGTAGATATCCTAGTTGATAGAGGACGAGCTAAAGGTGTAGTGGTAGAAGTTTAATTAGCTAAAGATGTCATGATGAAAGCAGCTTGTAAGTTGAAGGTTATCTTTGCTTTTATTAAAATAATTCCTTATATCATATTAGAATTTAAATTTTAATCTAGTTTAACTTTACAAAATTAGTTTTTTAAGTTATATATAGTTCTTCACTTATATACACACACTTAACACTTTGATCTATTATCAATCAATACGGGATTTTCAACAAACATGATTCATGTGATAATGAGGAGGACATTTTGTTGAATAATTGATTGTGGTATTTTAGGTATCTTTGCTTTTTGGTGTCCACCTTGTGCCCGTCTACATCAGCCATTACTTTTTGTAGAATTATTGTGTTGTTATCAAACTACTAGCAATGGTAATCAATACTCAAACGTGAAGGAGCAAAGTTGACTTAGGCGAGTCTTCTTGGCAATAGAAGACGGGAGCATAAATATACATCCTCTAACCTGGAAATTGAATACACCCTCTTCAAAAATTAGGATCACTCCTTTTTCTCTGCTATAGCCAGAAATGGTTCTGAAACTTGTTTATATCGCCATTTTGTTCATATGGTGCATATATCCATTAGAATCTGCATGGTATCGGAATCGGAATGAGAATCAGGATCAGACGATAGCACGACCCGGTTGTAATCCAAAATGTGGAAATGTTTCCATTTTATTCCCTTTCGGAATGAACGATCCCAAATGCTATGCAAGCAAGGCGTTTGAAATAGAATGCAGACACAATAACAATACTTCTGAAGGTGGCAAACCAGTACCTTACCTCAAGAATATAAATCTGGAGGTAATGTTTATTGATGTTGTCGAAGGCGCGGTTGCGATCAAGAATCCGATTTTCCATCTTGGGAAGAACTGCCAAATGACTAATAGAGGCATAAATCTGGAAGGCAGTCCTTTCGTGTATTCCCAGAATTACAACACATTCCTGGCCGTAGGTTGCCAAAACGCCGCCTTATTGATGTCAAACAACGACAGTCTACTTACAGCCTGTGTGTCTGTGTGTTACGACGACCTCAAAAATGGCAATGACATCGACATTGATAGTTGTCGTGGCAAGTACTGCTGCCAGGCTTCACTGCCGCCGAATCTTTCAGCATACAACACCTCAGTTGAAACTGTAGAAGTGAATAGTCCGATCAAACCAGAGTGCGATTACGTGATGATTAGAGCAGATTATGATCTGTTCGATTACGTGTACGATGAGTACAATTCCAGCTACTGGGCTCCCACTCTTGGGGACTTAAAGAGTGTAAGAGATGTTCCTGCGCTGCTTGATTGGGAGATTCCGATTCACACGCCCAACAATTCCTTCCCCGATTTCCCAGGATATGGAGATACCAGCTACAACTGCAGTTACACTAATATTACATCTTCACAATATTCACACTCTGGTTGGAGATGTTCATGCAGATCTAGAGATGGCTTCGAGGGAAATCCATACATACAAAATGGCTGTAAAGGTACGTATGTATGACCCCTATTTTACGTACTAGTACAACCATCCTTCACAATAATTTAGTTAAAATTAATTTTGATTAATCATTTAGTTAAAATTTGTATATCTGTTTTTTATACAAGAATAAAACAAAAGCTCACATAATTGATAGAAAGAAAAGAGAGATAAATTATTAATATAATTGATAACACGATCATGTAAGAGAAATAAAAATAAAAATGTTCATGAACCTTGATACTATTGAAGTGTCTACACTGTTTATGCATAAACACGTGTGACACACATGAAAAAACGATTAATCAATTATTTTATTTTCTTATCGGTCAATTATTAATTACTAATTTTTTATACCAACACGTTATTCTCTCTCTAAATTTTATTGTGAAAAAAATTAAATGAGGGTTGTCTACTTGTCTTCCATCGGCATATTTTACTGTGCAGTCCAAGTTCTATTTGATAAATGAGAAATCTTATATGTACAATAGTTTTTAACTAATAAAAAATAGTACATTAAAGAATGTACGTGTTGTTAGCTAATCTCTTATGTGCATACGTGCATCTTACAAAGTCACTTACAACATCTGTATTCCAACTACTTATAAACAAAAATGATTTATGAACATCTTAACTTATTTAATATTTAGTGAGAGATAAGAATAAAATAGATAGAAATATAAATATACTACCTTTTTTTAGAGAAAATATACTACTTAGTTAATTAATTATAATATTCTTTCTTCAAAAATTAATTTATTAGGTGAGAAGTAATTAAGTAGAGAAGGAGAAATAAATGGTCATTTTAAAAGAATGATATAAATTATTGATAAATTTAATGTAATTAAACTAATAAATTTAATATGATCATGGATTTAAAAACTCAGACTAAAGGCATGATGGATCGCCTCAATAAAGAAAATTAACATAAAAAGCACAACACATGATTCAGAGCTGTGTCCATTAAGTCACATACACAATACAACTTCTCTGTTCTCGTCATTACTCTTACTGTCGTGCCCGGCCAACTTCTACCTGACACATTTTAGTTCACAAAGGAAAGGAAATTCATCCTTAATTGTTGACTTTAATTATAATATGGGCTAATTACTTTTATTCTTTTCAACCAGTAAAAAATATCTTAGATATGACTAACCAGAATTCATCTTAAATATAATTAATAGAAGAAAATCATCGTAGATATATAATATGTAAAGTGATAAATTTGCCGTAATCTGTATTTGGGTTATAACTAGGGTAAATTTAATTTTTCATTGTAAATACATTCTAATTAATATTTTAATTTTTTAGTATTGATTTTTTTTAACTATTATCGTTTTCTTTAGATTTTCTTTATAACTTTTGTATTACATGAATAACTGTTATGCATAATTTATTTGAATTTCATTGTGACATTTCAGCTAATTCGAAGATTCGATTTATAAGGAAAACTCGAATAAAGTGGGCCATAATAGGTACGCATGAAATTATAAATATACTTTTTTTTCTTAGTTAGATAAGCAGAAAGAGATCTACGATAAAATTCGATCAAAAATAAATAAAATTTAATTAACTATTATTTTTGTCAAGAATATTAACTTCACACGTTAAGTAGAGATACATACATAAACTAGTTTAAACTGCACCATTTTGAATTGCACCGAAGTGAATATATTATTGAACCGAATAAGTTTAGTTAAATAACACCAAATTGATTTTTCAAATAAGTTTGGTTCAAACCAATTTAATTTTAAAACTAGTTCAATTCATTTATAATCAAATTCTTTTTCTTTCTAAGATAAGAAATTCTTTTAAGGAAGAAAAAATAATTTCTAAACTAGTTCGAAATTGATTTGATTCTTAAAATCGGTATAAAACTACTTTGAAATCAATTTGATCCCTAACCTGTTTTAAAATTGGTTCTCAAATTTAGATTTAAAAATCGAACCATTTAAATTAGTTTGTTTGATTTTTTCTCTGAAACCAGTTTTTGCACATCCTTAATAAACATTTGTGTACAATCACTTGATTATTTTCTTCTTATTATTACAAATGTTTACTTTCTACGTCTCATAATAATAGTCGTGTTTAAGAAGAAAAAAATTATACGAAAAACAATTATCATTTTAATTTTTCAATGTAATATTAATAATATTCTTTTCACTTATCTCTTAGGATATTTATGATATGACTTGCAAAAACAAAAAAGGAATTAATAATGATAATGTTAATATTATAAAACTGATATTCTTTTTTCATTTATTTATTATTGATTTTCAGTTTATGTAAAATAACCTAGAACAATAATTATAATGAGACTAAAGGAGTATTATTTTACATATTAAATTAAAATTTGATATGTTCATGGTGATTAAAAACTGACCTTTCTCATGTGAGAAAAATTCATGTATCATAAGAGTATAAGACTATTTTTAAAAATAAAAAATTATAAATAAAAATCATTTTTAGACATCAGTAAATATTTTAATTATTAATAATATATTGTATTACATGAAACAAATAAAAATGAAAGAAATAATATAATTAAAACGACGAAAGAAATTATGAAAATACATCAACATCAACATTAACAATACCTTTAACCTAAGTTAATTGGGATCGGTGATAGATGAACCAATGATAAATCGTAAATGAGACAGAAAGAGAACGGAAGATGAGAAGAAAAAAATGAAAATAAGACGAAAGAAAGTAAAGGGTTCATCACATAAAAAATAGTTGGTTTTTTACGACCGGTTCTCAACCCTTGACGCCAATCCTCCTCCTTTATCCTAGCTTGAGACAAGTCATGCATGCAATCACATATAGAAGAAGTTAAAGAAATTATTAAAATTACGGAAAATCATTTTACTAATATATACTATATAAAAGTTTAAAAATTAAATTCAAGTTAGAATTATTTAATAATTTAAATTTTTTTAAATGTTAGTTTATCTAAAAATATATTTTTCTTATGAAATATTGTATCAAGATTTTAAGCTTAACTTAATTAAGAATTGAAATTAAATTTAAGAAGTGCTATTTAAAATTAAATAAAAAATAAATTTGACATTCAATGCATAAAATTCAAATAACTTAATAAAGATAAAATAACTTATAAAAACAATCTTCTTTAATAATAAAAACTCAAAATCAATAATATTATAACATTGCCTATATAAACATATAACGTAGAATAATTCTTCAATATGCGCATCCATTTTATATCATTTTCCCTAATCCACTAGAAGAGCTCGTGTTAAAAAAAAGTAATTAAACATATTATATGCCTCCTTACCAATTTAATGGGAGCAACAAACAAAAATTGATTTTTTGTCAAAAAAGAAAAAAATACAAATAAATTTGAAGTTTGTGACAGGCACCAAAATGAATAAATTGAAAACTGAAGCAGATTAAATCAATGTAATACATGGGTTTATTTAAATTATATTTTCTTAATTTTATATTTAGTTTTTTAAAAAAATATGTATGTACTTAAACAAAATTATCAATTTTTAAATATTTAATAACATACCACTAAATTTTTTTATTCACAAACATTGTTAATATTTTTTTTTTTATCAACTATAAGCGTATTATTAGTAATTGTCGCTCTTTCACAAGTTACACCCCCATTTTTTTCTAAGCACATCTTTGTACTCCCCTTTCTACATCCCAACTATCCATTATACCATTTTTTCTTAAAGATATACATCCCTTTTGTTTTCTAAAAATGTATTTCTAGAATTAAATATACTATTTTGGAAATATATGTCTAGAACTATAATTATAGTTTCACATATACACATCCAGAATGATTTATGCTATTCTATAAAAACATTTTTCGATAATAACAAATCATACCTCAATCAAAGTACTTATGAGTCGTTGAGGTTTGAGGTTTGAATCATTGACGTAGACTTAGATTAGAAAATGAATGAATGTACTTAAAGAAAAAAATCATATTCAAAAGCTTTGCCTTATAATTAAGGTGTATAATAGATAAAGTTAGTCAAGAACATACCTTGAAATAAGTGTCACATGAAGGAAAACACAAAATATTATATGTTATTGATGAAAACACGGTATTATATAATGAATATACGGTGAATATGATTTAAGTTAGAGTTTAAAGAATAATAAAAATAGAATGAAAATAAAATTTTAGATAAGATTTAAAGAATGTCAATGATAGGATAAAAATAAGATTAAAAAACACAAATATAAGATAAATGTATATCTTATTAATGATTTTTTTTTTGTTTTTCTCCTCGACTATATTAATTTCTAAGTGATATTTTATTAAAAAAATATATATACTTATTCCAAAAGTATATCTCAGAAACTATAAATTATAGTTTCAGAGATATATTTACATAATAGATATATTTAATTCCAAAAATACATTTCTAGAAAGCAAAAAGGAAAATGATATAATGGATAGCCGAGAGGTAGAAAGGGGAGTATGGGATG
>PYAF01001252.1:1604549-1615556 GCA_007407185.1 Glycine tomentella | reverse complement strand
ATATAGCAAAGAAACGCAAGGAAAAATTCTTCAAACAAAATGGAGGATTGTTGTTAAAACAAAGACTCTCTTCAGGAGAAGCCAATGTTGAAAAAATTAAACTCTTTACTCTAAAGGACTTAGACAAGGCCACTGATCACTTTAATATAAATAGAGTACTTGGAAAGGGAGGCCAAGGTACCGTTTACAAAGGGATGCTAGTAGATGGAAATATTGTTGCAGTGAAAAAATTTAAGGTCAATGGAAATGTTGAAGAATTCATCAATGAATTTGTGATTCTTTCACAATTAAACCATAGAAATGTGGTTAAGTTGTTGGGATGTTGTTTGGAGACTGAAATCCCTTTGCTTGTTTATGAATTCATTCCGAATGGTAACCTTTATGAATATTTACATGGACATAATGAGGAGTTACCAATGACATGGGATATGCGTTTGAGAATTGCCACTGAAGTTGCTGGAGCTCTATTTTATTTGCACTCAGCTGCTTCTCAACCCATTTATCACAGAGACATCAAGTCAAGAAATATACTATTGGATGGGAAGTATAGGGCAAAAGTAGCAGACTTTGGTGCATCAAGAATGGTTTCCATTGAAGCTACTCATCTCACTACTGCAGTTCAAGGAACTTTTGGATACATGGACCCTGAATACTTCCATACTAGTCAATTCACAGATAAAAGTGATGTCTACAGCTTTGGAGTGGTTCTTATTGAACTTTTGACAGGGAAAGAGCCAATATCTTCTGCAAAGCAAGAAAAGATTAGAAGTTTAGCTTCATATTTCCTTCTCTGCATGGAGGAAAATCGCTTGTTTGATATTGTAGATGAAAGACTCATGAAGGAAGCGGAGAAAGAACACATTTTTGTTGTTGCCAATCTTGCAAGAAGATGCTTAGAGTTGAATGGGAGAAGACGACCAACTATGAAAGAAGTCACATCAGAATTGGAAAGTATCCTAAAATCAAGAAAACAGTCTGCTGCACAAGAACAACATGAAGAACTTGAGCTTGGAGGAATTGATGAGTGCCAATTTTGGTCTGTGCGTTCTACAACTTCAAATTTGGGGGAAACTTCGGATAGCAAAGCATCAACCTTGGAGATTATGCCTACTGATCCTAATCATTGAAGAACTCTCTTAACTTGTTTGTATTGTGTGCAAAATAAATACTTATTTGGTTATTAGTCACATGGAAGAATGTACGTACCTTTTATAATACTCGTTTTGTCTTTAAATATAAAACTCTTTTGAAAAAATATTTTCATTTTTATGACTCTTGTGTCTAACTATCTGTTACATTCAGTATTTGTTGACCAAAATAGTCTTAATAGTTTTATTCTATAATTAATGCGATAGTTCAATTGTCTTTCTTTCTTCTTATTTTTATTTAAGGCAATGTCCTTGTTTTCTTCTCTCTTGTAAGAATTGCAGAATTGAAGATTTTGTTTTTCAGTGGGAAACATATAAAAGAAATAGTAGAAATTACTGACTAAGAGTAGCCAAACTAATAGCATATCAGCTAACACTAATTGTCTCAAATAAGTAGGGCAGGAATTCCAACTTGAAAAAGAAAAATGAGATGAGGAATTAATCCTTCCATGCAAGTGCATCAACACACATATCTCCTTCTCTGAGAACATGTTGAAACTTCAACTGCCACTGGTTATCCCTGATCTTCCGAATCTGATTTATAACTGCATCATGAGGAAGGTATATATTCAATTATTGATGGGAATCTTCCTGCACCAAATTAAGAGTTTAGTCTTTAAAATTAAAATCTCACTTTATATTATTCTTTCTTCATGGGAACATCCTTAATAGTAACCTTAGCAGTGGTAGAGAAGAAGGGCCTCAACAATACAACCATGAAGAGAGCCCAAATTCTTAGTAGGAATTTTCTATCTTAAGGTACCCTTCTACTTGATTTCTATCTCCAGCTTGAATTCCTCTCCAAGAAGAAGTGACAATTTTGAAACTTGTATATTGACAAACTGAGAGGAGCTATCAAATTGTGACTTCACAACTGCCTTCTTCATTGAACTTGTTCCATTCACAATATTCAACTCATTCCCTGCTAGCTCAGGTATCCTCAAGAAAGTCACCTTGTCTAAGATCCACCTTGGGTCCAGAGCAAACGTTCCATTAGTGACCTTAGATGTTACAGAAACACTATTGTTGTGTAACGTGCCATAAAAGCTTACCAATGTCCACTGATCTTTCGCCCCTGCCATGTCAATTGCCTCCCCATCATCCAAGTACACTTGTCCATAGCTACTTCTGCTGCTACTGATAACCACCACAAGTTGAAATGCAGTTTTCCATGCAGCATCAGTTGTCATTGCTTCTCCTTGCAAGGCCAAAATATTACCTTCCCAAACATGCACATTTATGTGCTAATATGGAGCATCAAGAGACGTACTTGCCTGATTCTGCATTCACTGAATTTGAGACATTGAAGAGATCAAACCAGGTTACTTTAGGAAAGTATGCATCAACAGTGGTTGCCCCGGATTGTAGCACAGGTGACACCAGAACTCCTCTACCTAATAGAAACGGTTAGTTTATTTCATATGTGGTGACATCCTCGGGGAAAGAAAAGAAAAGGGGTCTTGCAATGGGAGTCCCTTTTGTATGTGCTTCATACATTTGTGTGTATAAATAAGGGAGAAGACGATAGGGTTGGCCAAACACTTTCCTAGCTGATGAAGCCACTGAATCCCAAATGTAAAGCTCTTGCCAGATGGAGTTTATTATTGAATGATCTCTTGCAAAGGGGTAAAAAGCCCCCAACTACATTGAGAAAAATAAAAAGAGTTAGATATGTATAATATTGTATTTCATAGTTCGATCCTGCATATAAATTTTCAATAAAACATTGAATATTCACATATGACTCCTGCAAGGAAAATGTTATCCCATACTTGAGGATCAATTTTACCTGGATCCAACGCCAGCAAAGTTCTTCAGTTGTATAACCACATATATCTGCTCCAACCATTGGAATTCCAAAGATTCCAGAATTTAATATCGCTGGGATTGAGTATGCCAAATCATTCCATGTAGCAGCATTGTCTCCAGTCCTGTGGGCAGCATACTTACCAGAACTCACAAAAGTTGATCTACTTAGGATGAATAGCCTTTTACCAGTTATATCCTTTAATGCTTTGTTAGCTACTTTGGATTCTAGTAGTCCATACAAATTGTGGACATTATACTCAGTGATATTACCAAAGTGTAAAGATGTTGCTGGAACAGTTCTGTCATTAATGGGTCGTTGATCTCCATCATTGTTAACTTTATAAGGAGGATTATCAAGACTAGAAGATGGAATGGGAGGAGAAGTAATGAAATTAGATAACTCATTCATGTGAAGCCAAATACCATCAATAGGGAGAAGGTCCCTATATAATTTGATTTCCCCACCCCAAAATGCTTGGCTGCGAGGGTTTAGAAAATCAGGATAATAAACTGGTCCAGGCCAAACTTTACCAAGATAATTGTTTCCATTCCTCTTTATATAGACATCAGCCATCAAACCTCTATCATAGGTTGCCTATGTCTCATTTACACTGATACCTGTTTCCAAAATCTCTCTCAAATTAATAAAAGATGCATAGATATCGTCCTCAAACTTTAAGAGCAGAATATGATTTTGATTTGTTTGAAAGAATTTCTATGGTGTCAAAATTAGGTACCTGGATCCACGATAAGCACGTATTTCTGACCATTCTTGTGAAGAGTGTCAACAAAACTTCTCATCTTATCCAGCAGAAAGTTGATTGGATCTAATGTGAAATCTTTAAATGCATCCATGTAATCAATATCTGTCCACATAACTTCAAGGGGTATACCTGCTTTTGCATAGTTTGCAACCACATCCTCGAGATCATTTACATTCTTGTAGCCCCATCGACACTGATGAAAACATTCAAAAGGGATAAAAATCATGTGCAATAATAAGGAAGTAGATTCAATGAAGAAATAAACTACCCATTTGTCCTTAGCAAGATTTGTAACTATCAAAACAAAAGTTGTGATCACTTCTCAACTTCATCCTAATGAGTGCTAAAAACTTTCTACAAGGAAAAGAAAACAAAGCCATTTAGCTTTTTCTACTTCTCAGATACTAAAAGGAAATCTTGCTATATTTACCAGCCTCCGGTATTTGAGAAAACGCATAATAATTAAATTCCTTTATGTCACTTTTGTAGCTTACTGCTCCTCTGCCTTGAAGAATCTGCAGTGCGTGTATGTATCTATAAACTATAATATGAACACCAATATTCACCCAAAAACTTATGTAGCAACAGATACACAACTATATCAATGACATAGCTAACTGTTTTGGTGTCGTGCACTCGTGCCATTTACCAGCTATCCCAAAAACTGTAACACAAATCACGTGGTACAATATGGAAACTATAAGACTATAGAAGCAAGCTAAAGAGTTGTACAATTGTGTGTGTGACTTACTTACCAAAGGACCAAAAAGGCATGGGAGCAGGCCTTCCAATGAGTTGAGTGAACTGCTCCAACACCTATTCAGGAGAGATCAAAAACCCCACCAATGACTTTATAAGTAATTCGATCACCACCATACACAATGTCCATTCCATTGCTGTTGAGCAGCAACACCCGGTGCGTCGTGCTGGCCTTCACTCTTCCACCGGAGAAAATCTTTACATGTTGATGCAGCTTAGAGAACTGGTACTACAGGATATTCATACTTATGACTGGCCATTTTGGAGAATGCCACTATCGCTGTTGATGCCATGTCTGTATGGTAAGTTACTTTACAGCCTTTAATTATCATGAGTTTTATGAAGAAAAAAATCATTTTAATATAAATTCTTAAAATTGAATATTTCCAAGATATTTAATATATTCATTTTTATTTTTTTTTTGTGTTTTCTACTTTCAAATTTCAATCCTTGACATGTTTGTGAAAATAATTATTCTAAAAGTTATAAAAATTTATCACATACTTATCATTTGTGATTGAATATCGGTATATTTTTTTTTACACCACAAATATGTATTTACTCTAGAACAATTATAGTCCGCACTTTTTATGTTCTTTAACTTGTTATTTGCATTGGAGTTGATTTTGCAGTATGACCATCAACTGGTGATAAATGATGATTCTCTTGGCTTTCTTCGCCAGGTATAGGGTAGTTAACATCAATGAAGACATTGTTATTAACAAGTTCATTCACGAGTATATCAATTCTCATTCAGCTGTCTTAAAGGTTAATTAGCTTTTTTCAACTTTCTACCTTCTATTTTTAATTGATGTTATGACTGTGATTTTTCCCAGGGAAAGAACAACACCTTATCAGCATCTTAGTTTTAAATTGTAACACAAGAAACAGGAAATTAAAAGAAGTTTGTCGGAGCAAGGAAATATAAAAGAGATAATAGCATTCTGCTGATAAGATATGTTGGCAGGATAGCGAAGAGCACACTTATATTAAGTTTTATTTCCTTGGTTTTACCACCTTTCATATCACACCCAGTGCTCTCTGCTGATAAAGTTTAACATTTAATTTGTCAAGTGTTCTCGGTAGGGGTAACAATGCAATGAACAGAAGGTAATAAAGTAAAAAATTATTGATGCTTGTGGATATGCATTGTGCTGTGAATATTGTGACATTTTCACTCTACGAAGTACACTTGTTTGAAACTTTGTTTTTCTCTTTCATTTGGTCTTCCTTTAACCATTATATCATTATGCATGTGTTGCAGATAATCAATCCTGTTTAGGTCATTTATCGTCAAACCAGATATATAATAGTTCTGAGGCCAGTCCTGCTCTACAGTGGACTCAGAACTACAGTGATCTCTTAAAGGATACCTCATCTTTTTCAATATGATTTTCATCATGATTAAATGATGAATTTCAAGTGTTTAGGAGTTGTGAATGCCATAATGTTAGCATATATATAGACCCCAAGTTATATATAGCTATTACAGGGCATTTGGGTACGATTTGATCCAAGTCCTAATCGACTAGGAACCTTCAAATATGTTTTGGGGCAAACCAAGAAATTTTAATTGATTAGAATATTATTTAAATAGAGAAGGAGCTTTGTGTTTTTATTATAATCAATTTGTTAGACGTGTTGATTGGTGAACAACTGGATTTTGGGAAACTGACTTCCTAAGAGTGATGACTTCATTTTTTTTTTATTTGTTTTAAGCAAATGAATACTTGGAAATTTCTGAGTCTATTTCAATTCATATGAAACAAGTTAAAAGATGAATACTCATCGGAGGATATTTTTAAGATCTGACAAAAAAAAAGTCAGTTTAATTGTACTACCTCGTTGGCTAGCTTTCAAGGAAAAAGGAATTCTATCATACAGCATCTATGCTCTCAATTATGGTCTCAACAACTATGTTTTTTTAAAACTTATAATCTTTCACGTAGGAGATATAAGTTGGATTAAATGGTTAAGAAAGAACAAAAAAATGTTATATATTCGATTTCCTTTACTAACAAAATTAATATTTGTTAAAAAATAAAAATGATTACATGTGTCTAACCAAAAGTTTTATTTTATTTTATTTTACACACAACAAAAACAAGTTAAGAAAATTCATCAATTATTTTATAAGAATAGGCATAATCTCCAAGGTTGATGCTTGGCTGTCTAAGGTTCCTGAATTTGAAGTTGTAGAATAGGAAGCCCAAAGTCGGTTGTCTTCAATTCCAGCAAGCTGAAGTTCTTCATGATGTTCTTGTGCATTAGACTGCTTTTCCGGTATTTGGATACTTTCCAATTCTAATGTGACTTCTTTCATGGTTGGTCGTGTTTTCCCATTCATCTCTAAGCATCTTCTTGCAAGATTGGCAACTACAATTATGTGTTCTTTCTCTTCATCCTGCATGATTCTTTCATCAATAACATCAAACAAACGATTTTCCTCCATTGAAAGAAGAAAATATGAAGCTAAACTTTGAAGTTCTCGTTTCGCGGAGGAAATCGGCTTTTTCCCAGTTAAAAGTTCAACAAGAACCACTCCAAAGCTGTACACATCACTCTTCTCTGTCAATTGACCAGTACGGAAATATTCAGGATCAAAGTATCCGAAAGTTCCTTGAACTGCAGTAGTGAGATGAGTAGCTTCAATGGAAACCATTCTTGATGCACCAAAGTCAGCAACTTTTGCTTTGTACTTCCCATCCAATAATATATTTGTTGACTTGATGTCTCTGTGATAAATGGGCTGAGAAGCAAATGAGTGTAAGTAAAATAGAGCTCCAGCAACTTCAGTGGCAATTCTCAAACGCATATTCCATGTCATTGGTAACTCCTCATTTTGTCCATGTAAATATTCATAAAGGTTACCATTCGGAATGAATTCATAAACAAGCAAAGGGATTTCAGTCTCCAAACAACATCCCAACAACTTAACCACATTTCTATGGTTAATTTGTGAAAGAATCACAAATTCATTGATGAATTCTTCAACTTTACCGTTGACCTTAAATTTTTTCACTGCAACAATATTTCCATCTATTAGCATCCCTTTGTAAACAGTACCTTGGCCGCCTTTTCCAACTACTCTATTTATATTGAAGTGATCAGTGGCCTTGTCTAAGTCCTTTAGAGTAAAGAGTTTAATTTTTTCAACATTGGCTTCTCCTGAAGAGAGTCTTTGTTTTAACAACAATCCTCCATTTTGTTTGAAGAACTTTTCCTTTCGTTTCTTTGCTATGTTTTTCCTTACAACTTTATGCGACCTCCATAAACCAAGGAGTAAAATGACGGTTGCGAGGCTTGAAGAAACTCCTACACATTAAAATCTTATAGTTAAGGTTAAATTGACACATTAGAAAACTTTACATAAACATGTCCACACACAAAGAGAGTATAAGATGACAGGATAAGATGAATAAATCTCAACAATGTAATTAATCTTGATGGTTGAGAATAAAATTTATTAAAACGGTCTTCACCATCCATATATGATTTTATGTTCAAGATTTACACATTTTATCTCTTATGGGCTCACTAGATATGTCTTTGTATATGTGTGTGTTAAAAGACCTTGATGTCAAAATTAATTTGAATATTTGGCACATTTAATAACTTTTTACAAAAAAGTAAATGTTTAAGGAAATGTAGTGTTAATCGATTTTTAATCATTTTCATTAAAATTTCATTCTCAAAATATATTGCACAAGAAAGGTAATGTTATTGATTCTTGGCTAAAATATGTGATGTAAAATTGATAATGTTTGTTTTTTATCCTACAAAAATTTTCGTCTGTTTTTCATTCCTATATAATTAAAATGTGGTTTTTAGTCGAAACTAGGTTTAGATTCATCTGAACCCACATGTCTAATGATTGTACTTGTTAGTTGGTACTTTAGCCAATTAGACATTGACATGTGTTAAAACCCTACATCCCTCTCTCTATCTTCAATCCATGACGCCAACCCTTTCTCTATGTTAATCCTTTTGCAGTCGACACTTCCCCTAAATCACCAGCATCATCATTGCAACCCTTCCATCAATTACCTAAAGAGTGAGCTTGACACCGATGGTGATTCTGCCCATGACATCATCAAGTTATGGCTCAACTTACTTGGAACCACTCGTTGGCATTTTACAGAACAGGCATAATTAAGCATTCAACACAACCAACAAAAAAACCCATTTTCAATTTCAAATGTTAAATCTAAAACAAAGGGAGGGAAGTGATCTTGGCAACAATGTTGGAAGCGCCTTAGATCATTTGGCCTTCAATCTTTCCATGTTAGAGATTGACTTGGCTTGAGTTGCACTGAGGTCGGGGTTGCATACTTGAGCAAGGATGAATGCATGCAATTCTGGGTCTTGGAGTGGCTTGTGCTACCGATGATGCAGGCTGGCAACACAACAACAATGGTGGTCAGGGAGGTAGGGGTGTCGTGATGATGTGATGTTGATGGTTAGAGGGTGCGAGGCACAAATCTAGTGTGAGAAAGGTCATGTGCGAAGGAGGACCTTGGTGGGTGTGGCACATATCTGGGTTCGCAGGGTTGGTGGCGCACACACGGTAAAGAGGGAACAGGTAGTTGGTAGCGTGCAATCCGGATATTGTTTAGCACTAACAATAGAGAGAAATCGAGATCAAAGCAACAAAATAAGAATTGCCAGATACACACACTTTTTTTGGTGCACGATGAATCAACGACGTCTATGGATTAGAGAGAGGGTTACATGCTTAATAAGAATTTTTTGCATCGGTTATAAATATAACCCATATAGAATAAAGTTTCTACATCGTTTATACATATAATAGATGTAAAAAGTTTAAAAAACTTAAATGTTTTTATATTAGCATACAAATAGGTTTGGGTAAGTCAAACTTAGCTCCAGGTCAAAAAACAATAGATTTAAATTTTGTGAAGGTAAAACACAGAAAAAAATTATAGAAATTTAGGATATTTTTATATTTATGAAGACGAAAAATATATTTTAACCTTAATGTTTTAATAATCTTTATTAAACATTTATATCCCAAATATATTCTATAGGAAAATATAGTCTAGGAGGAGGATTGATGACAAATGACTAGTTTGTTTAAACTTTAAAAAAGTAATTTAAAGAAAACGTTTTTATATAATATTTTTTTAAGAAACATATATGATTTGTTTCGTAAAAAAAATCAGATAACTATTTATTTTAAGTAAAAAAAAACAGTTTAAACAAACGTATGGAAAAACCATAGAATTGCCTATTTTAAAAAATAAGCTTAAACAAATTACTCAATGTATATGGACGAGGAACTCAGTAAATTGTCCAATATTAAGATATATAGGGAAAAAAAATTCCCCCAAATACGTTAAAACCTTAAATAAAAATAGAGTACTAAAATAAAATTAAAAAAGCTCCTTATTTTACAGGAACTATTTTTTATAAAAAAATAAAGAATGAAAAAAATTCTTAATTTTATAGGGATCAAACTGTTATTTAAAATTTTAATTTTATACTTATATATATATATTAATAAAATGATTTCCCTCGATTTTAATAATTTCTTTTTTAATTAAAATTTATTTTTTTCATTTTCATCTATTTCATATATGAAATATTTTTTAATAATAATGAAAATATTTACTATTTTCAATAAAATATTTTAATTTTTAATTCTTAATTTTTATTTTTTTAATTTTTTAATTTTTTGGAATATTCATCTAATAAACTAAATTTTGCCCGTCGACATTTTTAAATATTTATATGAGAAAGGTCAGTTTTTAATCACGATAAACAGAAAAAAAAATTAACGTATGAAAAATAATAATTGTTTCTAATGATAAAGAAACTTCTTGCGTACCTATTGTCCACTTTGCTCCACGTTTCATTTCCCCCGAAGGTATATGGATAGCTGAAATGTGAACAATCAATTTCAAATTAATAAATTTTATAACATTTATTTATGCAGTACAAAATGGATGGAAATAAAATCTTAAAGTAAACAACGATAATAGTTAAAAAAAAAAGTCAAACTAAAAAAATAAAATATGTTAATTAGAATGTATTTATAATACAAACTTTCTCACTATATATATAATTCAAATACAAATTATGGCAATTTATTTATTTTTATGATAACCACTTTACATATTATATCTAAAATGATTTTCTATTGCTTATATTTAATCAAGATGAATTCTGGTTAGTTATATCTAAAATGTTTTTTATTGGTTGAATGTATAAAAACATTTATTCCATATTAAAGTCAACAATTAACCGATAAAAGGTAAATTTGTTTTCATCTCTCTGCTGACTTAGAACGTATATATCCTTTGATATATTATTTTTTATTGGTTAAAATTTATTATAATTTACAAAAATAATAAAAAAATTCATTAAATAAGATGCTAGATACATCAAATATCATAAATTTTAATAAACTAATTAATAAAAGAAGTGTGTGAGAGAATATGTTTATAATATTTTTAATGCACCAAATTTAAGCTAAACAATCTTATATTATAATTTTTAATATTTAT
>PYAF01001252.1:1593847-1604449 GCA_007407185.1 Glycine tomentella | reverse complement strand
TAAGAAGCAAATATTTAAACAAATGGTAATTAGTTTAATATTAATAGGTTAACTCAATATTAAACTTGATTAAAATAAAGGTAAAATTTGTTTTCTATTCTTCAAGATTTGGTCAAATTAAATTTAGTCTCTACAATTTAAAATAGTAATTTTGGTCTTTAACTCTTGATATTAATTTTGAAAAAAGTTCTATATTTTTAATAAAAAAAACTTTTAAAAATAATTAGAACTTATATCGAAACAAATAACATCATCCTAAAAGTTAATTTGATAATTGATCTGAAAGATTGAAACTTGTTAAAATACCCTAGAATTGAATTGAAAAGTCAAACATTTTAATTACTAAAATGTAACAAAATAAACACACAAAAACATAAAATAGGGGTCATACGTACGTACGTTTACAGCCTTCGTGAATGTATGGATTTCCCTGGAAGCCATTTGTGCATGAACATCTCCAACCCGAGTGTAAAGATGTAACATTAGTGGAACTGCAGTTGTAGCTGCCATATGAATCTGTACGGAATTCGGGGAAGGAATTGTTGGGCGTGTTAATCGGAATCTCCCATTCAAGCACCGTAGGAACATCATTTGCACTCTTTAGGTCCCCAAGGGTCGGAGCCCAGTAACTGGAATTGTACTCATCGTACACGTACTTGAACGCACTATAATCTGCTCTAATCAGCACATAAGCGCACTCTGGTTGGATCTTACTTTTCACATCTACAGTTTGAACTGAGATGTTGTATGCTGAAAGATGCGGCGGCAGTGAAGTCTCGCAGCAGTAGGAGCCACGACAACTCGTAATGTCGATGTCTTTTCCATTTTTGAGGTCGTCGTAACACATGGACACACAGGCTGTAAGTGTCGTGTCATTTGATATCATAAAGGCGGCGTTTTGGCAACCTACGGCAACAAATGAGTTGTATTTATGGGAATACACGAAAGGACTGCCTTCAAGATTTATGCCTGTACCAGTCCTTTCGCAGTTCTTCCCAGGATGGAAAATCGGATTCTTTATCCCAACCGTGCCGTCTTGAACATCAATGTACATTACCTCCACATTTATATTCTTGAGGTAAGGTACGGGTTTCTGCGCTCTATTGTGTCTGCATTCTATTTCAAACGACTTGTTTGCATAGCATTTGGGATCCTGCATTCCGAAAGGGTATAAAACAGAAACATTTCCACATTTCGGTTCACAACCGGATCGTGTTACATTCTGAATCTCTGCATATGCTAATGGATATATGCACCATATCATCAAAATGATGATATAAACAAGTTTCAGAGCCATTTCTCGGAAGCTAAAAGGAGTGAATGTGATCCTAGTTTTGAAGAGGGTCTTTTTAATTTTCAGGTTAGACCTCAGAGGACCGCCTTATATATATTGCTAACATCATTTGTCTATGCACTATGTAATTTCTTGGCATTTTCTTCTATGAGATCTCAAATATAGTGGACTTGGGTCAACCTGTCCCACACGTTTCAATAATTCACCATTAATTACTATAGTTTAGTTTGATAGCTAGACAATAATTCTACAAATTAATGACTGATGTTAGACCAAAAGTAAAGACACCTATAACAAATTATTGAACCAAAGCCGTGTTGGAGATATATATGTAAGTGGAGGACAATTATTTTCTCCTTCCAAGCGGATTTTATGGAGTTATAAGTTTGGTCCGAATCCAAATTTTAAGGTATAAGAATATATATATATATATATATATATATATATATATATATATATATATTAGTAACTTTTTATAGGAATATTAATTAGTAATTGTTATTAGGCTTATCAAATCGTTTATTAGCTCGTCATTATCAGATCACTTTCAAATATTCAATCCTGCTAATTTTACTTCCTCAAACTTGGGAGCAGTAAGGCAGTTTCATCTTATGGCATGAGAGCGACCATACATATCCTCATGCAGGATTGATTAGTGCATGTTCTGCTATGTTTTATCATTAAAAAAAAAATTAAAAAACTACACTTTTTTTGGTTACAACTTAGATGTCTCTATTTGACCAAAATGATCATCTGTTCCGCATGGAGAATAAATTAAGAAAAATGAAAAGCCTTTACTTTTGATCAATAAAGGTTGGCTTCAGCGCGTGGTCCGCAATCCAATACCCAGGGCTTTTCTTAAAAAAGAAGTAATATTGACTTTACAGAGTAAGTAACAACGGTATTTTAATATTTTTCTTGAAGAAAACAGTATATTTATTTTGTTTTGTCTTAGAGTAAAGTAAATATATATATATATATATATATATATATATATATATATATGTGTGTGTGTGTGTGTTTCATGAGCTTAGACTGATTTTGAATGAAATTGTTTTATATAATTGATTTTGGACTATGAGGGGATATGATTTTTGTAAAGATATATTTTTTTATTTATTAAAACAACTTAGTAACAAAACACTATAATTTATTTAATCTAAAATCTATTCAAAATAGTTTTAATTCACAATTATTTATAGACTTTGAATCAATTATTAAACTAGAATCAAATACGTAAGAATTTACCTAAAGTCACACTAACTAGAATTTAAAAATTATTTATAAAAACCCTAACATGAAACTAAAAACACACATAAGTTAGGCTTGCTTTGTGTGGTTGAGTTTTTAGTTTTTGGTTTTTAAATGTAATTTTTGAAATAAAACATGTTTAACAAAAATGGAGTTGAAATTATTTTTTAATTCAATTTCTAAATAATTTTACAATCATTCTCAAAAGTAAAAAAAAATATATTTATGAATTTGGTTTATAATTTTAAAAAAGTATACTTTTTGCATCCATTTTCGGCCACCACTAATATAAATGTCACCACCACTATAAATATTGCATTGTTTTCATTATTATTAATTGACATTGATACCACCACCAACAATGCTACCACTATTGATATAGTATTGTTATTAATGTAGTGTTGTCATTGTCACCATTAACACTTAGATATTACCACCACTCTCATTGAAGTTGTTACCATCATCTGGATCATCCAACCAAATGATAAACCAATGGCTTAGATATTCTTGAAAAAAGTTGAAAAAATATTGCATATAATGTTATCACTTAATACTAATGAAAAACTTTTATACTTGATTAATTATAAATTTGAGAGATGGGGGTAGTGTTTAAGGAAAAAATACTTATTTTTTATTTTTTCGAGATATATGATAAGAATAAATAATAAATTACATTTTAGAAATACTCGAAAAGAAAAGTATGACTTTCCCTTTTTCACATGGCAAATATATATTATCCATGCCATTAATCATAATGAACAGATCATGCTTTGGAAATGAGAATCAATAGCTAGTATATTCACTAATATTTTGAAAAAATAGAAGCACATGTCCTTAATTATAATCAATACACTAATGTTTTGTTCGGTAGTGAAGAATTAATAAATAAATAAAGTAGTGGAAGAGAATCAAAAGTTAGCTATAGCTAGTATTCACTAGCTTTTAAAGTCTTTGAAAAAAAAAGTCACGTGACATTAATTTATAACAATATATTAATATTTGATTGGGTACTGCACAATTTATAATATACATAACGAATATAAGAAAAGAAGAAATAGAATATGTATGAACACATTGTGGACTGCTATTTGAATATTAGATGCAAACGAAATGGGATTTATAAATTATTGCAATTGTAGCCTCAAAAGAAGAGCTTCCAACTTTGTATTGTCAGCATAGAAAGCATCTCCAACTCATAGGGGTGTTAAACAAAATTAAATCGAACTGAATTATTTGAAAACTGCACTGAATTGAAATATAAAAAACTGCCCTATTTTTTTATATATGAAAACTGAATTGAACTTTTTTTAAAGTTTAATTTTATAAAACTGAACTGTTACAGTCCGTGGTTGGATTAATTGTTATGAAATTGATTTATCAATTTCATACAATATCTGTTGAACTTATATAAAATTAATATCTTGATACTGAATCAAAAAGCCCATAATCATGTTTGGTTTTTATTAAAGCTTGTTGCAAAACCAAATTAAGAAAAAAAAAAAAAAAAAAAAAAAAACAGTCCATGAATCAGTTCAGAGCACCAAAATAGTTCAGTTCGGTACAAACTTTTAGAATGCAGTTCACTGAACCAAACAATATATAGTCTGGCTCAGTTCTTCTCGACCATGCATTTTTCTGTTCAGTTTGGTTCGTCCGAATCATTTTTCTAGTTCAGTTGAATTCTTAGACACGGTTCAATTTCATTCAGCATTTTTGAACACCCCTACCAAACTCATACCTGGAAGAGCAAACTGAATCTACTTGTAGATGTTTCCAAGAATTCAAACTTGCCTAACATCCCATCCCAAACCATATATCCAGAAAGACAACTAGCACAATAACCATCAATAGAATCATATAATACTTCGTGTCATAACATAAAATAACAAATATCAAGACATCTAGCGGTTAACATAATCGCAAAAATTATACAATCACCACAACCATATGAAGGGATTATAGTAATTAAACACAAATGATGCATCCGAACCCATGCTACGCACGAATGGAGATTTGAAGCACAGTCATTGTCAGACTATTTCGTAGGTGAAAATAGTCTAAAGTTCTTGTAATCAAATTAAAATAAAAAAGTTTACATACCAGACTTTCAATTAAAATTACTGCATTCACCCTTGAGTACCATTTTGATTCCCCAAAACCTTTTCCAGTTCTCTCGTACAAAATATATGCTTCAATAATCAATACAAAGAAGAAGAATGTCTCGACAAAGATACATTGCAATAATAACATATATCAAGCTAGTTCGATCTATGTGGTATATATATATATATATATATATATATATATATATATATATATATATATATATATATATATATATATATATATATATATATATATATATATACTTTGCTGGTGCTACATTTTGTGAATTTGTTGTTTGAATGTTACATTGGTGCTGTGCAATTAATGGAGGATATCGAGCCATGTTAATATATATATATATATATATATATATATATATATTATATTGTGTGTGCGTGTGAAAGAAAATAACATGAAGGCAGTATTTGGTAAGACACCAAACACACGGACCCTCATGCACCATTGATGAGTCCTGTGCTAAGTTATATATATTATGGATAAGTCTTAACAATTACACTTTTAGAGTTTACGTTGTTACATGTCTCCAATTACCAGAAATGCTTATCCATTCTACATAAAAAGAACAAATTATCACTACTACTTATGGCGCTCCATCAATGATGGTTTCCAAAAACCATGATCAATGAAAATGCGGTGACAATTTAGTAAATCAATGAATATGTGCAATGTTGGTTCTTTAAAATTTGTTGTGGGTTAGTGAGTTCAATGACGGTTATTGTAAGATGTTTATTTTAAAATCGTTGGGGTTGGAGAATGTTTTTCAACCTAACCCACGCTCATCTTTCTCACTTTCGCGCTCATCAGTTACTTTCAACCTAGCTAGGTAGTACCTATTGTGCTCGTCATTGCTCTCCTTTGCGAGCACTCACCCTGGAAGTCACGTGCCCTCAACCATTTTTAGTTGGTGCCGTTTGCCATCTGATGTGATGCTAAGAGGTTACAGCGGGTATAACACATGGTGGGCGTTGAAGATGTTGGAGAGGGTTTTCCCTGCTTTATACGGTGGTGACGTTGGAACCGGAACAGCGCCAATTTCTTTGACCGTTTTCTGTGGGGCCAACGATGCTTTTGTTCCAGATAGATGCATATTCTGCTTTTCAACACGTACCTGTCCATGAATACAAGTAGAATCTTCACTCCATTGTCATTTGGTGGGGTCGATTGTTATGATGATTTTCTGGTCACTATGGTTGTGGGGTTTCATGAATTGATTGGGGAGAATTGAGAATTGAGAAGTCGTTTCAGCTATTTAGGTCCTAATCGACTAGGAACCTTTAAATATGTTTTGGGGCAAATCCTGAACATTTTAATTGATTAGAATATTATTTTAATACAGTACGAGCTTTGTGTTTTTTATTTTAATCAGTTAGTTAGATGTGTTGATTGGTAAACAACTGGCTTTCGGGAAACTGATTTCAAAGAGTATTGACTTCATTTTTTTTATTTGTTGTAAGCAAATGAATACTTGGAAATTTCTGAGTCTATTTCGTATGAAACAAGTTAAAAGATGAAAATATATCGGAGGATTTTTTAGGTTATGATAAAAAAAAAAAAGTCAGTTTAATTATGCTACCTCCTTGGGCCTTGGCTAGCATTCAAGGAAAAATATTCTATCGATCATACAATTATGCTTTTCAATCTTACATTCTTCCTCGTGTCTAACCAAAAAAAAAATATTTTATTTTATTTTATTTTGCACACGATAAAAACAAGTTAAGAAAAAGCATCTATTATTTTATAAGAATAGGCATAATCTCCATGGTTGATTCTTTGCTATCTGAAGTTTGTCCTGAACTTGAAGTTGTGGAATACGCAACCCGAAATTGGTTGTCTTCAATTCCAGCAAGCTCAAGCTCTGCATGATGTTCTTGTGCATTAGACTGTTTATTCGATTTTTGGATACTTTCCAATTCTAATGTGACTTCTTTCATAGTTGGTCGTTTTCTTCCGTTCGACTCTAAGCATCTTCTTACAAGATTGGCAACTACAATGATGTGTTCCTTCTCTCCTTCCTGCATGACTCTTTCATCAATAATATCAAACAAACGATTTTCCTCCATACAGAGAAGAAAATGTGAAGCTAAACTTTTAAGTTCTGGTTCTCTCACAGTGGATATTGGTTTTTGCCCTGTTAAAAGCTCAACAAGAACCACTCCAAAGCTGTACACATCACTCTTCTCTGTTAATTGATTAGTAAAGAAATATTCAGGATCCAAGTATCCGAAAGTTCCTTGAACTGCAGTAGTGAGATGCGTAGCTTCAATGGAAACCATTCTTGATGCACCAAAGTCTGCTACTTTTGCTTTGTACTTCCCATCCAATAATATATTTGTTGACTTGATGTCTCTGTGATAAATGGGCTGAGAAGCAAATGAGTGCAAGTAAAATAGAGCTCCAGCAACTTCAGTGGCAATTCCCAAACGCATATCCCATGTCATTGGTAACTCCTCATTTTGTCCATGTAAATGTTCATAAAGGTTACCATTAGGAATGAATTCATAAACAAGCAAAGGGATTTCAGTCTCCAAACAACACCCCAACAACTGAACCACATTTCTATGGTTAATTTGTGAAAGAATCACAAATTCATTGATGAATTCTTCAACTTTACCGTTGACCTTAAATTTTTTCACTGCAACAATTTTTCCATCTACTAGCATCCCTTTGTAAACAGTACCTTGTCCCCCTTTTCCAACTACTCTATTTATATTGAAGTGATCCGTGGCCTTACTTAAGTCCTTTAAGCTAAAGAGTTTAACTTTGTCAACATTAACTTCACCATTAGGTAGTTCTAACAACAATTCTCTGAAGAACTTTTCTTTGTGTTTTGTTGTTATCTTTTTCCTTACAGCTTTATACAGCCAGCGCAAGCAAAGGAGAAGAATGGTTGTTGCGAGGCATGAAGCAAGTGCTACACATTTACATCTTGTAGTTAGTGTTAAATTGATACAAATAGATATTAGAACACTTTTACACACACATACAATAAATATATATATATAGGACTATTATAAGAATGTGTATCTTGTGTGAAAATGTGGTAATTATTAATCTTAATTGTTAGATTAAAATAAAAACTTAGATTTAAATACTTAAAAATCGAAATTAAAACTTCATATTTAGTCAACTAATTTCCATCAATTCATCTAATAAAATCAAATATTTAGAAGATCTCAATTAATTATCACGTCTTATAATATTACAATTATGATGTCATCCTTCTTGAACCATGAACCATGATTGTCACCGTGTAAATCACCATAAATTTCAATGTTATCGATATCATAGTGATTGTTGCCATTGCTGGTTGGTGCTGTTGCTACCATACCACAATGACCGATATCAACAATGATGATGATAACAAAGGTCATTATAAAACCTATATCATGCATGACAGTGACAACAACGATGATCATAACAGTCACGATTGTAGTGATAATGACAATTATAGAGGTAATAGTGATAATAATGGATTAACAATTGACATGATTAATAAAATATCTTAAGATGTGATAATTGAGATCCTTTAAAGATTTATTTTTATTTGTTGAATCTTTTAAAAAAATTTAGTTGTATGACGTTTTAATTTGAATTCATAAATATTTAATTAAATATAATCATTTCATTTTAATCTAACATATCAGTAATTCTTATTCTAATATATATAAAATAAACATTCTCATAATATACATAGTCCTCTCTCTATATATATAAACACAAAAATAAAGCATGTAAGCTGAAGACGACAGTATGAGATGAATGAATCTCAACAATATAATTAGCCCCAATGGTTAAAATTGAATATAAAGAAAAGCATATGGAAAATTACCTTTTAGTCTCCATAAAATAGGGTGTTTTTCTTTTAAAGTTGAAAGATGATACATCCCTAGCCATCTCTGTTAATGTGGAAAGTTACATTATTTTTATCCATTTTCTTTTCCTTGTTACATTACCAAAATGGGGTTGGTGGCACACACACGGCAAAGAGGGAAGAGGTAGGTGGTGGGCTGTGGTACGGATATTGTTTAGCACTAATAATAGAGAGAAATCGAGATAGAAGCAACAAAGTAAGAACTGCCAGATCCATACACTTTTTTTGTGCACATTTAATCGACGACACCTATGGATTGGAGAGAGAAGGTTACATGTTTTTAAAGAAAATTTTACATCAATTATAGAATAATGTTTTCTACATCATTTATACATCCGATGTAAAAAGTTTAAAAATCTTTATGCTTTCTATATTATCAAACACGTAGATTTGGATAACCCAAATTTAGCTCCAAATCAAAAAAATAAATTTAAATTTTTTGAAGGTAAAAAACATAGAAACCTTTTTGCAAAATAAATTTCAAACATTTTAATATTAATGAGGATGAAAAATATATTTTACGTTTGAGCTTTTAATAATCTTCGTTAAACACCCATATCCAAAATATATTATGTAGGAAAACATAGTCTAAGAAGATTGATGACAATGAACCAATTTATTTAAACTTTAAAAAAGTAATTTAAAGAAAATGTTTTTATATAAGCATTTTTTAAAAATATTTATGATTTGTTTCTTAAAAAAATCAGAAAACTATTTATGTTAAGTATAAAAAATAAAATAGTTTAAACAAACGTATCAGAAATCATAGAACTGCTTATTTTAAAAAATAAGCTTAAACAAATTACCCAATATATGTGGACGAGGAACTCAGTAGATTGTCCAATATTAAGATAGGAAAAACTTTTCCCCCCAAATACCTTACAACCTTAAAGTAAATATAGAGTACTAAAATAAAATTTAAAAAAACTCCTTATTTTACATGAACTATATTTTTATAAAAAAAATTATAGAATTGAAAACAGTTCTTAATTATATAGGGATCAAAATATTATTGGTATTTGTAATTTTTAAACCTCTCTCTCTCTCTCTCTCTCTCTCTCTCTCTCTCTCTCTCTATATATATATATATATATATATATAATAATAATAATAAAATGATTTGCCTCGATTTCAATAATTTCTTTTCATAATTTATTTTTTAATTTAAAATTTATTTCTTTCATTTTTATCTATTTCATATAATTAAATATTTTTTAATAATAATGAATATATTCACTATTTTTCAATAAATTATTTTTATTTTTATTTTTTATTTTTTATTTTTAGAATATTCATCTAATAAACTAAATTTTGCTCGTCAACAATTTTAAAATATTTATATGAGAAATGTCGGTTTTTAATCACGATAAACAGAAAAAAAAATTTAACGTATGAAAATAATAATTGTTTCTAATGATAAAGAAATTTCGTGCGTACCTATTGTGAGCATTGTCCACTTTGCTCCACGTTTCATTTTCCCCGAAAGCATGATAGCTGAAATGTGAACAATCAATTTCGAATTAATAAATTTTATAACATTTATTTATGCAGTACAAAATCGATGGAAATAAAATCTTAAAGTAAACAACGATAATAGCTAAAAAAACTCAAAACTAAAAAAATAAATATATTAATTAGAATGTATTTATAATACAAACTTTTTCACTATATATATAATCCAAATTAATACAAATTATGGCAAGTTTATTTATTTTTATGATAACCACTTTACATATTATATCTAAAACGATTTTCTATTGCTTATATTTAATCAAGATGAATTCTGGTTAGTTATATCTAAAATGTTTTTTTATTTGTTGAATGTATAAAAACATTTATTCCATTTCCATATTAAAGTCAACAATTAACCAATAAAGGATAAATTTGTTTTCATCTATATGCCAAGAAGATGGACTAAGAACGTATATATCCTCTCACATATCATTTTTTATTGGTTAACATTTATTATAATTTATAAAACTAAACAAAATTCATTAAATAAGATTCAAGATACATAAAATATCATAAATTTTAATAAATTAATAAAAAAAAGTGTGTA
>PYAF01001252.1:1575106-1592236 GCA_007407185.1 Glycine tomentella | reverse complement strand
TTTAAATAAATGGTAGTTAATTTAATATTAATTTTTTAACTCAACATTAAACTTTATTAAAATAAGGTAATTTTTTTCTATTCTTCAAGATTTGGTCAAATTAAATTTAGTCTCTACATTTTAAAATAGCAATTTTGGTCTTGATATTAATTTTGAAATGTAATAAATTTTATATATGATCTTATATGTTTCATTTTGATTTGACAACGGGTGAAATTCAATAAAATAATTTTGTATCATAAATTATGTGAGCTTTTATTTATTTAAGAAAAACACAAATAAATAAGTTCTAACTAAATGAATAATGAAAATTAAATTTAACTAAATTAATCTGAAGGACTGTTGTACATATATAATTAGGGGCCATATTACAAACACATGCATACAAAAGACTCTTTTGTCAACACATGTGGAGCTTGAGGGATAGGATTTGACTTTGACTTTGATCCCTGCATATATTGTACACTCTAGGGAAGGAGTGAAAAATTTTCAGTGGGACAATATTGAAGATTAGTCACTGATAAAAGACTGAAATTTATAAAAATATTCTAGGATTCAATTGGAAAGTCAAAGACTAATTATGAAAATGTAACAAAATAAACACAAAAAAACATAAATAAGGGTCATACGTACGTACGTTTACAGCCTCCGTGAATGTATGGATTTCCCTGGAAGCCATCTGTGCATGAACATCTCCAACCCGAGTGTGAATATTGTGAAGATGTAACATTAGTGGAACTGCAGTTGTAGCTGCCATATGAATCTGTACGGAATTCGGGGAAGGAATTGTTGGGCGTGTTAATCGGAATCTCCCATTCAAGCACCACAGGAACATCATTTGCACTCTTTAAGTCCCCAAGAGTGGGAGCCCAGTAGCTGGAATTGTACTCATCGTACACGTACCTGAAGGCACTATAAACTGCACTAATCAGCACATAAGCGCACTCTGGTTGGATCTTACTTTTCACATCTACAGTTTGAACTGACATGTCATATGCCGAAAGATACGGCTTCAGTGACGCCTGGCAACAGTACATGCCACCACAACTCACAATGTCGATGTCATTGCCATTTTTGAGGTCGTCGTAACACATGGACAAACAGGCTGTAAGTATAGTGTCATTTGACATCATAAAGGCAGCGTTTTGGCAACCTACGGCAACAAATGAGTTGTATTTATGGGAATACACGAAAGGACTGCCTTCAAGATTTATGCCTGTACCAGTCCTTTCGCAGTTCTTCCCAGGATGGAAAATCGGATTCTTAATCCCAACCGTACCGTCCTGAACATCAATGTACATTACCTCCAGATTTATATGCTTGAGGTAAGGTACGGGTTTCTGCGCTCTATTGTGTCTGCATTCTATTTCAAACGCCTTGCTTGCATAGCATTTGGGATCCTGCATTCCGAAAGGGAATAAAATGGAAACATTTCCACATTTTGGATTACAATAGGATCCTGCTATATTCTGAATCTGCGCAGATGCTAATGGATATATGCACCATATCATCAAAATGATGATATAAACAAGTTTCAGAACCATTTCTGGCTAGCTAAAAGGAGTGAATGTGATCCTAGCTAGCTAGTTTTGAAGAGGGTCTTTTTAATTTCCAGGTTAGACCTCAGAGGACCGTCTTATATACATTGCCAACATCTATGTACTATGTAATTTCTTGGCATTTTCTTCTATGTGAACTCAAATATAGTGGTGGACTTGGGTCAACCTGTCCCCACGCGTTTCAATAATTCACCATTAATTACTATAGTTTAGTTTGATATATAGCTAGACAATAATTCTACTAATTAATTAATGACTAATGTACGTAGACCAAAAGCAAAGACACCTATAACAAATTATTGAACTAAATGTCCTCATGGCCGTGTTTGAGATATATATGTAAGTGGAGGACAATTATTTTCTCCTTCCAAGCGGATTTTATGGAGTTTTATAAGTTTGGTCCGAATCCAAATTTTAAGGTATAAGAATATATATATATATATATATATATATATATATATATTAGTAATTTTTTATAGGAATACTAATTAGTAATTGTTATTAGGCTTATCAAATTGTTTATTAGCTCGTCATTATCAGATTACTTTCAAATATTCAATCCTAGCCTGCCAATTTTACGTCCTCAAACTTTGGGGCAATAAGCCAGTTTCATCTTATGGCATGAGAGCGACCATACATATCCTCATGCAGGATTGATTAGTTCATGTTCTGCTATGTTTTATCATAATTTAAAAAAAAATAATACACTTTTTTAATTGGTTGCAACTTACATATATGTCTCCATTTAACCAAAATGATCATCTATTCCGCGTGCAGAATAAATTAAAAAAAATAAAAAGCCTTTACTTGTGGCCCGCAATCCGATATACCCCGTGGTTTTCTTAAAAAAAGAAGTAAATTGACTTTAGAGAGTAAAGTAACAACAGTATTTTAATTTTTTTTTTTTTTATGAAAACAGATTTTCATTTTGTTTTGTTTTAGAGTAGAGTAAATATATGTCTTTCATGAGCTAATTAGACTGATTTTGAATTAAATTGTTTTATAAAATTGATTTTGGATTTTGAGGGGATATGATTTTTATAAAGTTTTTATTTATTTATTAAAATAAGTTAGTAACAAAACACTATAATTTTTTTATCTAAAATCTATTTAAAATAGTTTTAATTTTCAATTATTTATAGACTTAGAATCAATTATTCAAAATAGAATCAAAAACGTAAAAATTTACCTAAAGTCACACTAACTAGAATTTCAAAAGTATTTATAAAAACTCTAGAAATTAAAAACACTCCTAATAAGGGCTTGCGTTGTTTGATTTTGAAATTTTAATTTTTGGTTTTTAAATGTAATTTTTGAAATAAAACACGTTTAAGAAAAATGGAGTTAAAATGATCTTTTAACTCAATTTCTAAATAATTTTACATTCATTCTCAAAAATTAAAAAAAATTATAAATTTGATTTTTAATTTTTAAAAAGCATACTTTTTAACCAATAGCATGAGTGTCACCACCATTACCAACATTTCATTACTTTCACTATTATTGACATCGACACCACTAGCAATGACGCTACCACCATTGATATTGCATTGTAATTGTCACCATTCCCGTTATCATCATGATCAGCATGGGTCATCCAACCAAAAGATAAACCAATGGCTTGGATATTCTTGAAAAAAGGTGAAAAATATTGCTATCACTAATGAAAAACTTTTATCTTGATTAATTGTAAATTTGAGAGATGGGGGTATTGTTTAAGGAAAAATACTTATTTTTTTATTTTCTCGAGATATATAATAAGAATAAATAATAAATTACTTTTTAGAAAAGCTACATCAAATAGTCGAAAAGAAAAGGATGATTTTTCCTTTTTCACATGGCAAATATATATTATTCGTGCCATTAATCATGATGAACAGATCATGCAGTGGAAATGAGAATCAATAGCAAGTATGTTCACTAATATTTTGAAAACTAGAAGTCACATTTCCTTAGTTATAATCAATACACTAATATTTTGTTTGGTAGTGAAGAATTAATTAATAGATGAATAAAATAGTAGAAATGATAATCAAATTAAAGCTAGCTAGCATTCACTAGCTTTCCAAGTCTTTGGAAAATAAAAAATAAATAAATAAAAGTCACGTGTCATTAATTTATAACAATATATTAATATTTGATTTGGTACTGCACAATTTATAATATACATAACGAATATGATTAAAAAAAAAAAAAAAGAATTAGACTATGTATGAACACATTGGGGACTGCTATTTGAATATTAGATGCAAACGAAATGGGATTTGTAAATTACTGCAATTGTAGCCTCAAAAGAAGAGTTTCCAACTTTGTATTGTCAGCATAGAAAGCATCTCCAACTCATGCGGGGTGTTAAAAAAAATTAAATAGAACTGAATTATTTGAAAACTGCACTGAATTGAAATATAAAAAACTGGCCTATTTTATTATGAAAACTGAATTGAACGTTTTTTTAAGTTTCATTTTATAAAACTGAAATTTTACAATCCGTGGTTGGGTTGATTGTAAAATTGATCTATCAATTTCATACAATATCTGTTGAACTTGTATAAAATTAATATCTTGATACTGAATCAAAAAGCCCATAATCATGTTTGAAAAGCTTGTTGCAAAACCAAATTAAGAAAAAAAAAAAAAAAACAGTCCATGAATCTATAGCAGTTCAGTTCGGTACAAAGTTTTACAATGCAGTTCACTGAACCAATTAAAGAATATATAGTTTGGTTCAGTTCTTCTCGACCATGCATTTTTCTGTTCAGTTTGGTTCGTCCGAATCATTTTTCTAGTTCAGTCGAATTCTTAGACACGGTTCAATTTCATTCAACATTTTTCAACACCCTTACCAAACTCATACCTGGAAGAGCAAACTGAATCTACTTGTAGATGTTCCCAAGAATCCAAACTTACCTAAAATCCCATCCCAAACCATATATCAAGAAAGACAACTAGCACAATAGCCATCAATAGAATCATATAATACTTCGTGTCATAACATAAAATAAGGCAAAAATTTAAAAATAATACAAATTAAATAAATAATTAGAAAAAGGGGGCAAAAGCAAAAATATTTGGCAAAATGGGGTGATGAAACACGCCCATTTGAGGCGTGTTCACCTGGTAGCGCCACGTGGCAGGCAATTGGTGGGTCCCAGGATTTCCGTAGCATTTTCGTAAATTATGGAAGCTCGTAACTTTTGACTGGGACGTCCGATTGACGCGAAACCGGTGGCCACGCACTCGAAATTGAGAGGAGAAGGCCTGGACAAGTCCCTGAAGGGTTTATGTTTTAGGGTTTCTGATTTTGGATTTTGGGTATCGAATTTAGGGTTTAGGATCTAGGGTTTAGGGTTTAGGGTTTCAGATTTAGGTTGGTGGATTTCAGATTAGGTTAGGGGTTTACGTTGTGATTAGGGTTTATGACGCTGGGAACAAACCTAGGGTTTAGGGTTTATGTCCGATGTTGTGATTAGGGTTTAGGTCGATTACAGACTTAGGGGACTTAGGGCATCATATACATGCTCAAAAACAACAACAACAACTATAATAGTAATAATAACAACAACGATAATAATATAAATTCTTACTCTCAACCTGAGCCCTCCACGCAACCACAACAACAGCAAACCTCTCCCACGCACTCTCCCCGACCCACGCCCTCCTCGCTAATGCAAGTGCTTGGAGAATTGGAGTTCCGAAAAGCCTTTCTCATTCTCAGTTACATCGGACGGTAACTAGTTCAGTGCATGTTTGATTAGGTGTTTGAGGCCTGAGTCGCACACGACCATCTAACTCTCACTTTGATACCTTACTTCCTTACTCTTTTCTCCCTTGCCCATGCACCTAAATCGTCGACCCTTACTCTCTTGCCCACTGCGCCGCTAAGTGCCCACCGTGCCACCACCGCATTACTCACTAGTCACTATGTGCACCTAAACCGTCGACCTTACTCTCTTGCCCATTGCGCCGCTAAGTGTCCACCGTGTCACCACCGCATTGCTCACTAGTCACTACGTGCACCTAAACCGTCGACCGTTACTCTCTTGCCCACTGCGTCGCTAAGTGCCCACCGTGCCACCACCGCATTGCTCATTAGGTCTGTTCCCAGCGCCATAAACCCTAATCACTACGTAAACCCCTAACCTAATCTGAAATCCACCAACCTAAATCTGAAACCCTAAACCCTAAACCCTAAACCCTAGATCCTAAACCCTAAATTCGATACCCAAAATCCAAAATCTGAAACCCTAAAACATAAACCCTTCGGAGACTTGTCCAGGCCTTCTCCTCTCAATTTCGAGCGCGTGGCCACCGGTTTCGCGTCAATCGGACGTTCCAGTCAAAAGTTACGAGCTTCCGTAATTTACAAAAATGCTACGAAAACCCTGGGACCCACCAATTGCCTGTCACGTGGCGCCACCAGGTGAAACACGCCCCATTTGGGCGTGTTTAAACACGCCCCATTTGGGCGTGTTTCATCATCCCATTTTGTCAAATATTTTTACTTTTGCCTCCTTTTTCTAATTATTTATTTAATTTGTATTATTTTTAAATTTTTGCCCATAAAATAACAAATATCAAGACATCTAGCAGTTAATCACAAAAATGATACAGTCACCACAACCATATGAAGGCATTATAGTAATTACACACAAATGATGCATCCCAACCCATGCTACACACGAATCGAGATTTGAAGCACAGTCATTGTCAGACTATTTCGTATGTGAAAATAGTCTAAGTTCTTGTAATCAAATTAAAATAAAAAGTTTACATATCACACTGTCAATTAAAATTAGAGCATTCACCCTTTAGTCCCATTTTGATTCCCCAAAACCTTTTCCAGTTCTCTCGTACAAAAGATATGCTTCAATGATCAATACAAAGAAGAAGAATGTCTCGATCGACAAAGATACATTGTAATAACATATCAAGCTAGTTCTATGTGGTATATATACAGTTTACTGGTTCTACGTTTTGTGAATTTGTTGTTTGAATGTTACACTGGTGCTGTGCGATGGAGGATATCGAGCCATGTTAATAATATGTGTGTGTGAAAGAAAATAACATGAAGGCAGTATTTGGTAGGATACCAAACACACGGACCCTCATGCACCATTGATGAGTCCTGTGCTATGTTATATTATGGATAAGTCTTAAAAATTACACTGTCAGAGTTTAGGTTGTTACATGTCTCCGATTACCAAAAATGCTTATCCATTCCGCATAAAGAAAAAATTATCACCACTACAAAAACAGATTTTTATGACGCTAGCTCCATCAACGATGGTCCGTGTCAATGAAAATGCAGTGACAATTTAGTAAATAAATGAATATGAGCAATGTTGGTTCTTTAAAATTCGTTGTGGGTTAATGAGTTGGTTTCTAAAAACCAACTGTTGTTGCTTCCAACGATGAAAAGGAGCAGAAGATGAGAAAAACATAGATACTGAAGATAGTGGTTGTAGCCATACTATAGTCTTAGTGTTGAAGTAGGTGTGTGAATTAGTAATAAGGATAGAAAACGATCAAATACGAATTTATGTACATTCATTCATCTTTGGAGACAACGAAAGGAAAGATGATGGTGGAAGCGAGGCGAGTTGACTCTAATATTTCTCGTATGAAAACATTACTTCTTGTCTTTTTGAAAGTTAGAACCAACCACCAAAATTTTTCCACGTGTATTTATTGTAAGCGAATCATGTTCATGTTTGCTGCAAGTGTAATTCGGCAATTTGTTGAAACTACGGCTCTTTCGCTAGACATATGTCACTTTCAAGAGAAATTCTTAGTTTCATCTGGATTAAAATATTTTTTTTTCTGATTTATTTATTGTTTGTTCTGATTTATTTATTATTTGTTATGTCAGTATTGTGAGTCATTGTTGTTTCCTACATTAATGATAATTTTTAATTTTTCTAAGTAAATTAATGACAATTTTTATTTTTTAGGTAGATTATTGACATGACAAACAATAAATGGATCAAAGTAAAAATATGTTTTACTCCAAATGCACCTAATAATTTCTCCACTTTCAATTTCCATTAGAACTTCTTTTTGCACCAATGACTATTTTAGTTTTTCTTTTCACTACACAACTTGAAGGAATGTTTACATTATGAATAAACAGAATATATATAGATTCAAGTAGAACTAAAATAGTCTATTTCAGAAATACAAGTATTTACATTTTTTTTGTTTGAAAGGAAATATTTACAATTTTAAAAACTACAATTTATTTTGAAAAGTTAAAGTGGAAATTCTAAAAGTTAAAATGAAAAGCATTAATTTCTAAGTATAAATTAACTAGGAAATTGAGTTATTTTTAGTGAAATGTGTTCGTCTACATATATTCATGATCATTATTATATATAAACTTATTATTGACACAAGTCATAATAATTTGTATGAATTAATAAAGTGGTTTAGAATTTGAATCATATTCTTAATTAGATATATAATAAATTATATTATGAGAAAAATATTCATCTTTAGTGTTTTATTGTCTCGAACGAATATTCAACACTGCTTCCATTAGATACTACTTTGTAATTAACAATATCATGCTAGACAGAAAAATATAAACTTATTAAACCGTCTAAGGTTGGGCAAATAATAGGGTTTTAAAGTAGTATGTATAAGGTTGTAGATTCTAATTTTTATAAGATTATTGTATACCGAGATTAAAAAAAAATATAAACTTTTTTTTTTTGTATAATGTATGTTCGTCATAATTTTTCTCTTGTTTAAGCAGGTGAAAATGTTCTAGAAAAATAAACAACCTATAAGTATATGGATTTTGCTTCTTGAAGTAAATAAACTACATGTTAGGGTGAAATCCTCATTGGCGTAAAATTAATTTGTAATTAGTTTGACCATCTCAAATTCTCAACTAAAATAATTTTCGTTATTATTACTCCTGATTATTATCAGATTTATTATAATTTTTTCTTATGATTAATTTCCTTAGCTAGTATGAGTCAATATGACTATTTTCATATTTCTTCTTCTCTGTTTCCAAATCTTACAATGCATGTGTCCTTGCAGGTGAATTATTTGACGATTATTATTGATGGTCCATCGTATCTCCAACTTATCTCCTTTGCCCCACGTTCTTTAAAAAATAAAACAAGCATGGTGCATTCTACCGTGATCAATTAAGTGGTCCACCATCATTTTTTTAAAATCACATGCATGTATGCTCTAAGACAAAATTCTCCCTCAACTATTTAATATGGTTACATATTAAAATTCACATTCAATTCAAGACCTCTAATTAAACTAAAATAATTTATTGATTTATGATATACTTGATACTTCATCATTTTTATTTGTACGATGTAGTATTAAAATAATAAATGATGGAGATTAATTATCTTTTGCTAAGACATAAAAAAAATGTCTTTTATATTAGTACCTGTAATATGAATAAAAATTACAAGTTGCTAATGAGTCCACTAAATATTAATTTGAATTTCATGTATGACCTCCGCCCTTTATTTTTTTAGTGAACAAAGGGATAGAAACCGAGTGCCCTTCTCCAACAAAATTGTTAGGCTATTTGGAGTGATTTTTAGTTGTAAGTTTAATTTTTTTAAAATAATATTAATTTTCATCTTCTTAAATTCAGTCTTAGTTTTGTATAATGTTTGACCTTATATTCAAGACATTGTTAAGATCTCCTTATTTTCCACTTACGTGTACAGTGGAGTGTCAAAATTTTGTCCTTAATGAAAAACTGAATTGAGAGGAGAGTATATTTATAAACAATCCTTGACTTCGACTTATAAGCGATATATAACTTTGTGATTATTAGGACATATATTCTTGCGTATTGGATAAAATTCTACAACCATTTCAATCAAATTCCAAAAGTTATTATATATTTAAAATTTTCAAATCATCTCATTTGTCTCACCAAAAAACAATATTATTTTTAGAGAAAAAAAATTGACTATAGCAATAATTCTAACTAAATTTTTTTTTCAATGTTCCTTTTCTTTATTAATTTGTATGTTCTTGTAATTTTGTATTAATAGTTTTTTTTCTTTTCAAATTTTTTTAGTTCAATCCATTTGGCCATATTAACCCTTTAGAATAATTATATTAATATATATTATTTAAAATCTTTCACTTATGTCTATATTTATAATAACATATTAATGTACTATAAACAAACATATTAATAATATTATTAATATTTCTTAAACTATATTTGATATTATATTATATTGAATATTATTTTTAAATTGTTCAAAAGTCAAATATTATTTTCTATATATAATATAACTAAGATATATAAATAATATTAGTTTATAATTATAATTATATTTATATTGTTAATAAATATATATTGTTAATATTCTTATACTTAATTGCATGTTATGTAAGTAATTAATTAAGAACTATATAATACAAGAGACTTAATAATTAGCCTAACAATTCTTCAAACATTTTGCTCGTTCCTCCTTGTTTTAAAAAATTCTCCAAACAATTTTTTGGAACCATTCTACTGTTCATCAGCAATCTTCAGCGATGACAACTGGAATGTCACCTGATACGGGATGAGTAAATCCTGTCTTTTTGTGTTTCACCTTTCACCTTTCACCTTTCCTACAATCACTTGATTCGTTGCTTCATGCCAATAGTTCCAAAGTGCACGTATCTCTAGTTTTTCCCATACATCATTCTTGGTGCTCCATGTTATCTCCAACTCCATCTCATCTCTTATGTTCCCACCTTCTTAAAAAAGTTATGCAAAAATTACATATTTAGTCTTTTATATTTTTATTTTAATTTGTTCAAGTTAATCTTTTATATTTTAAATCATAACATTTATAAACATATTCAACTTGATCCTTTAGGATTTGTTTGGGAGTTAGGAGGGGAAGAGAAAGAAAGAGATTCAAGGGGAAGGGAGAAGAAGAAAAAAGAGGAAAATGAAGAAAGTTTCTTTCTCTTTATTTGGGAGTTAAAAATATATTAAGAGAGAGAAATGAGAATTAATAAGATACTTTTACGATTTTGTCTTTGAATTGTGATTCAATTCTTTGTATTTTGGTGTTTTATTAACACTAGTTGGGATAAGATAGTAATTTTATTAACACTGACTGGGGTTTTCCTTCTAAAAACCTTTAAATTAGATAAACAATAATTTTTAGGCTTTGGAGGATTTTAGAGGAGTTTTAAAAATCCTCAAATCTTTTTTCTCAAAAATTAAAACTTCTAAACAAGGAGATGTCACCACCTAAACCTTTTCTTTTCTTTCTTTCTCCTCTAAAATTCATCTCCCAAACAAAATCTTAGATAACAGAGATAGACCGACACATTGAAGGACATTGAAATCGCCGTTAAGTAACGATTATGTTCAACATTAAAAAAGATGACAGATTATTTTGAACCATTTTAAAAAACGTGAAAGATCATTGGAACATCTTTTCGTACTATGTCGGAGTTTTCTTTAGTGACGTTAGTATTGACGACAATGACTAGTTTAAAACTATTAAAGTATTAAAAATTAAAATGAAACTTCTAAATCTTAAAATATCAAACTGAAAAAAAAGCTAAAATATAAAGGACCTAACATGTATTTTAGTCATGATGCAATTCACTTGCAAATAAACTTAGCAAAATCTAAACTTTTTAAATTATTCATTTGTAATTCTTTTAAAATTTCAAACTCTTTATTTCTAATCACATTGATTATCAATTCGTATTTTAGGGACTAAAATTAGAATTATACAAATTTACAAAGATTATGAATAAATAACAAAATTTACATATACCAAAATTAATAAAATGAAAATTTACTAGGAATAAATATAAATTAAAAACTTTGTTGATGTGTATATCTATAAACTAAAAAATAATTTTGTAAACTTAAAAAGTTATTAAAAATATATAAAAAATTATAATAATATAAAAATACAAATTTAACCCCGTGGAAAGCATGGATTTATTAACTAGTTATACATGATGACCTGTTGTGGGTCTGATATTGAAAGTTTTAACACAGGCTAAACGACAGCCACATGTACAATGCAAATACATGTATTGAAGTTAATCAATCACACATATCTTACCTAATATCTGTTGAGCGTTTGTTAATATTAAACAATTTTGCACGTGATTTGTGTTATAGCTACAGAATTGTTTGATAAAATTGGTTGAAAAGTTAATTAGAAGTTAAAAAATCAATTATTAAACTTAGAGCTGAAAATTAATAACAAGAAGTTATTAAATTAATTTATTAAATCATAAAATATTTGACAAAATAAAGTGAAAAATGCAAAATGATATATTTAAAAAAATAAAATGATAATAAATTTAAAAAAACTAGAAGTTAGAAGTTAAAATTTAAAAAAATTGATTTAGAAGTTACTTAAAAAAATTATTTATTAAATAATTAAACAAATTTTCAATTATTTAAAAATTAAAAATTAACTAAAATAATTTATCGAATATAACCTTAATTATTTAAACCCAATGATTTAAACAATAGAGTTTCTGCCTTCTAATTCTATCATTCTAATTTTAAAAATAACAATACAAATGAAAACAACTAAAATAGTATATGAGTGTTTAAGTATTATCCTTTCAGTCTAGGGCAGCCTGACACTAATAACTCAAATTATGGGTTGTTAATTCTCTTTAGGCTTAAGCATCTGTTTAATCCCATAAATTGCACACAAAGGCTTAGTTACTAAAGTTAAAACAAGCCAACTGGCTCTAAATATCTAGTCTTCATTCCAAAACCAAATTTATTACTAATTAAGAATAAGATTCGAATCCATCCCAAGTTACTCACTAACACGACCACATTGTGTCATCATAGACAAAAAAAATATACAGAAACTAAATAATTACAAGAGAAATCTAATAGTGCCTGTTACTTGAGGTTCTCCGAATCCAATTTAATGCGAAAAACCCGAACAAAACAGAAACTAACGATTTTTCAGTAACCATTCTAACAAATTCCACATGGCTATGTACCGGGATGCTTTGTTCAGTCCTGAAGAAATTGCTAGGATCAACCTTGGTCTTTATTTGAACCAACCTTCTGAAGTTATCATCGAAGTATTGGACTCCATATGCACTCCCTTCAAAGTAGCCATAGAAACCGTGGTGTTTGATTCCCAATTCTAAGTCTTTGTAACATATGAAAGCTTGTCTTGGATTCTGAGAAACAAAGGGTGTCATGTATTTGTGAAGTTCTCTTACCAAGTTTATGTGGTATTCTGCTACCTCTACCCCTGCCTCAAACCAATTTGCTTGGTACTGAATCTTCCATAGGTTCCCGGCACGGTGAGGGAAAGCGGTTTCTGTTGATGGAATCTCAGCCATTCTTCCACCATAAGGATTGAAATACATTATTGCCTTCTCTAATTCAATCATCTTGTTCCAAATCCCCTCCCAACCCTCCTTGGAAATTGGCTTCTTCACATAGTCAGATTTTCTTTTCAAGTACTTAAAAGACTGAGGTTGTCTTTCAAGCAAAATCTCAACTGGGGTTGCAATGTCTATGTTGTCCCAAAACAGCACAGATTTAAGCCATGTTGTTTCGATGCAATCGGCTTGCTTCAAACCCAATTGAGGAAACTTGTCATTCATGAGACAAACAAGGCTTTTGGAATCACCAAGGAAGAGTGCTATGAAGGTAGCCCTCACAGTCTTTGTTGCAGTTTGTGTACCATTCACCACCTGCAAGATGAGCCTAATGAAAAGATCATTGTCAATGGTGGGTGCAACATGCTGCCAATTGTAAACTATGTCAGTGGCATTTTGCTCTAAGGTTATCCCAACTTGGAAAACAGTGACTTTTTCGGGAACTCGAACTAGCTTTATTTTGTAGGCAAGAACAACACCAAAGCTACCTCCACCACCACCTCTAACAGCCCAAAAGAGATCTTCACCCATGGTTCTTCTATTAAGCAACCTTCCCTGAGCATCAACTATTTGTGCATCAACAACATTGTCCACTGAAGTGCCATATTTTCTCATCAGATTTCCATATCCACCACCACTAATGTGACCTCCCACCCCAACAGTGGGACAAACGCCTGCTGGAAAACCATGAGTCTTACTCTTCTCAGCAATTCTATAATAAACTTCACCAAGCATTGAGCCAGCTTCGACCCACGCGGTCTCGGATTCCATGTCAATCTCGATGGATCGGAGATTGAACATATCAAGGATGAAGAATGGCTGTGAGGCCACATAAGACACCCCTTCGTAGTCATGGCCGCCACTTCGGATTTTCATCAGCAAGTTGTGCTTTTTGCCACAAACAATGGCTGCTTGCACATGGGAAACATGAAATGGGGTCACTATGAGGAATGGTTTTCGGGTTGTGGAGGTGTTGAAACGAAGGTTTCTGATGTAGGCTTGCAGCACTGAAGAGAATGAGGAACTGTTTTGTGTGAAAATTGCTGCGGATATGGGGTGAGAGGGCTCAGAATGGTTCACAAGGCAGTGAACAAAGTTGTTTTCAGCTGAATTTGTGGCACAAGATGTGCAGAGAAGAGAAAGAAGCACAACAATTGGAAGCAGTTTTGTAGAAGAAAAAAGCCCCATTTTTAGTTTGTTCTGTTTTCTTAGTACTTGATGGAGGCAGAACACAAGAAAATGGAAAGTTAGAGCTTAGAATTAGAACTAAGTACTAACCGACCAACTATGGTATTAAAAACATCAATGTACGTAATTCCTTAACTTACCATAAAGTTACAGATCTTAGGTGATGGAGAGGTCCAAATTTGGATACCTGGAATATGTTGCAACCTCTCGTTTGCTAAAAAAGGTTTTCACAGTGATATTACCTACCAACTAGCTCCACTTATCTTGCGTGCTTCTATAAGAATTGGAACCAATGAAACTTTCTTATAAAATAATTCGGTCCACTTATCTCCAGAAAATTAAAACAACGTATAAGAAATCGGTATATTTTATGAATCTTCTCATAAACAACTTTTTTGTTTCATCAGACCGCAAACTACGTTTGCGGCTGTAAAACTGAAACGTGATTTGCATAGTGAGAAATGTCTGTAATACAAAATTTGCACTTTCAAAATTATTTTTTTATTTCTGGGTCATCCTAACTAACTGGATGATAGACTAATAAGTAAATATTAAAATAAGTATTTTTTTAAAAAAATTTACTTAGAATGAAATGGATTTTAGAATTGAAATTCATAAAATTTTAAAAAGATATTATATTTAAAAATCATTTTATTTTATTATTTAAATAGAAATAATTTTATAATAATTTTAAAATAAATTAATTTTCCAACATAAATTCTCCCAAAATAAATACTTTCAATATTAGTTTTATAATAAAAATAAATTAAACACACCAAAAGATGGCGTCATCAGGGTTAGTTTCGTCAATGAAATTTTCTGCAAGAAAACATAAGAACTTAAATGATTTAAAAGTTTTTGGAAGATATAAAATAAAATAAACTTATTAGAATCTATTTTATTTCATTCTATCTAATAATAATAATTTTTTAAAAAAATAGTGACATACATAACTTATTATATGCTAATTTTTCAATCATTTTGTCTATTTTCTGAATAACATGATAAAAAAGTAAATAATATGTAATATATGATGTGAAAATTTAAAAAAAGGGGAGGGGGAAGTATTAAAGGAGAATATTCCTTTATAAGATCGATGAATTGATTCGTTGTTTAGTTGGGTTTCTGGTGCATTATCGTACAAGAGTTCAACGAATTGTGGTCCTAGTTGGTTATTGGTTTCCATATCTGGACCCCAGAAAAAGTAAAAAGGTTATTGTCATTATGCAGATCACATCCTTTTTCTAGACTAGATCATGAAGATCCATACAATCATTTGTCCACCTTCATGGAGTTGTATAGTACCATGGGAACCTCTGATGCAGATGCTGGAGCTGTATATCTTAGAGCTTTTCCGTTCTCCTTGACAGGTAAGGCAAAGGTATGGCTTCAATCCTAACTTAATAAAAGTCTTAGCACTTGGGAAGAAGTGGAGGAGAAATTTATTGCCAGATTCTTTCCTCCATCTAGATTTATAAATGCAAAATCTACAATTGCTACTTTTTCCCAAGGGTTTAATGAACCTCTCTGTGAAACATGGGAGAGATTCAAATCCTTACTGCGTAAGTGTCCAAACCATAACTTTGATGATATTGCACAGTTACACATTTTCTACAGTGGTTTGAGACCCCAAACCAAGATGATTCTTGCTGCCTCAGCTGGAGGTACGATGATGTCAAAGAGCCCGGAGAAAGCAATTGTAATCATTGACTCCATAGCAACCAGTGATTACCAGTCTCATCATGATAGATCTCCGATGCATAGAAAAGGTATAATGAAGCTGGATACTCAGAATGCAATTCTAGCTCAAAACAAGCTCTTGACTCAACAAATAGAGGCCTTGACAAAACAAATAGGCCAACTTCCTCAATTGAATGGTAATTGCCAACAAGAAGAGGAGACTTATTATATGCAGAATCAGACCAGATCTCAACAGAACTTCCAAGGAAATTACCAATTTTACAGAGATGGTCCAAGTTCTTATGAAAATGCATATTATGGTCCCACTAACTCTTCTTTTGCATGTCCCTCTAACAACTCTTATGTAGGTTCTTCAAATAAGGTTCCACAACAAGAAGAAGCTCAGCCTGATAGAATATCAAAAATGGAAGAAACTCTGACTCAGTTCATGCAGATGACCATTTCAAATCAAAAGAATACTAAGACTTCCATCAGAAATCTTGAGGTTCAGGTTGAACAGCTTGTAAAGCAAGTTTCTGAACACAGAAGTGGACCTTCTTCAACAAACATACATTCAAGAGAACCAAGAGAATGTTATAGAGTGGATACCTTGAATGGAGGAAATTCTGACTCCAAGAAAGTGGTTCAAGAAAAAGCGTATACATTAACAGAAGCATTGGAGGAGATGAGTGAATATGAAGAAGAAGATAATTTAGATCATCTCCAACAACTAGATGCTTTCAAAGAAAATCCTTGTCCACAATTAATTTTTAAAGAATTGCCAGAGGAAGACACAAATCAAGAATCACAGAGAAAGGTAAATGCAGTACCTCCATATGCTAACACTGTTTTCCTTGCAGGAAATTTAAAGAAACCAGTTATCAATAAACCAATGCTCTCTGAAAAAGAAAAGAAACTGGTAAAAGTATTGGAGGAAAATACAAAAGCTGATGGCTCATCCCTAATGTCCAATTGCTGGGAGCCAAATCCATAACAAAGGCGTCCAGCTAATACGACGTTAAAGAAGCGCTCCTGGGAGGCAACCCAGTGTTTTAAATTCTGTCTTTTAATTATTTTGAGCTTATATTTTATCTTTTTTAATAAAAGTGCCAGCTGTTCTTTGTTAAGAACTTGGCTAGAGTTCCATTTTGGTTACACTGAAGAACATGGCAGTTCGTGCTGAACATAGGACATCAAGCTTCTCAGCCACGATCTTCAAAAATCAGTGACATTGTTTTCTTTAAATTTCTTTACTTCTTTAAATTAGTTCTTGTATGATGTTTGCTTATTTTTGCATCTTTCTTTTTGATTTTCTTTT
>PYAF01001252.1:1513270-1558085 GCA_007407185.1 Glycine tomentella | reverse complement strand
TAATTTAAAATAATTTATTATGTTAAATTTTATACTACCATTATATGTTAAAATTACATGTTGAATTAATGCATGCATACATATCTGTAAATTATAAGTAAAATTTAACATATAATTTATATATATATGAAATTAGTTAATGATATGAAATAAATTGTTAGCTACAAAAATAAGGATAAAAAACATTAAAAAAATTGTTTAGGAATTAAAAGTGAAATTTACAAAAAAGTGTAAAAATAAAAAACATATTTAAAAAATATATGTTAATTTTAAATATAACACTAAATTTTTCAATGTATATTTAATACACATATATTTTTAACATAATAAATTATTTTAAATTAAATAAATTTAGTAATATATATATATATATCAACATCGATTAATTTTTAATATAATTGGTCTATTAGCTCAGTTGGTTAGAACATCGTATTAATAACTTAAAGGTCACAAGTTCGATACCTACACACACCATTATTTTCGAAAATATATTTTAACTTTTCAAAAAAAAAAAACTTACGGATTGGGCTTACGGATTGCTCAATCCGTATATAAAAAAAAAATTCTTACGGATTGGGCTTACGGATTCGTCAATCTGTAAGTATGAATAATACGGATCCGTGTATAAAAGCGATAATAAAGCGAAGGATAATTTTGGAAACATACTGTTCATGAATGGTGTATAAGAAAAATTAATGGTGTATGTAGCTCACCCCAAATAGTTTAGAGGTGTGCCCCCTAGGGTCCATATATAATCAAAAGGGGCCCAAACTTTTTTAGACAACTGTACTATTAAGAGATTTTTTTTTTATAGTAAAATATGTTTCTTCCTTATATTCTCAATCAAATTTTGTATTAATTTTTGTAGTTTCAAATCGATTAATTTTGTCTCTATACTATATTAAAAATCGAGGGAGCAAATAGGGAATAAATAGCCTATTTTTTAAAGTAGAAGGACCTTAATTTGAAAATATAAGAACTAAAACTAAATTTGATTACAAGTATAGGAAAAAAAAAACATTTTTACCCTTTTTATAATTCTCTTGACAACAACTTCATCTTGTTGATATTTTCAAAACTCTTCCAATTCCTAAATTTTAAATTATCCAAGCATTATAGACTATCAAGTATAAAAGTTGCTTCGTAAGAAGAGACAAATTCACTCCAATGATCTCTACTCTATACTTTGAAAAGAACTAAACTCCAACCAGTTGAGGGATATTCTTGATAAATTTTTATTTCCTCAATTTCAAAAGATTTCTTTTTAGTCCATTTCATAAAAAAATAAAAAATAAAAAAAAATTCTCACATTGGTTTTGGGGCTATTGAGATATTTAATTTTTATAGAGAGGAACTGAAAAGAGAATTTTTCAAAATCAAGAGATTAATAAAAATATAAATTTAAATTTGGAAGACTAAAAACAAAATATCCCAAATTTAAGAGATAAAAACATATTTAAATTTATTTTATTTTTTATTTGTAAAGAAAAATTCACAAGCTTGTGTAAAGAAAATATTTTGTACATAACAAAAATATATTACCATTTTTAATGAAATTGTGAGCGTATTTTTTATGAAATATATTTTTACAATAATTGTATATATAAAGGGATCCCTATTTATTATTTTCATTTTGGGCTCACAAAACGGAACCCTATTTTTTATGAAGTAGCATTAGTCTTTGTTGCATGGGCTAAAGGATACCCGTGAGAGGATCCAAAATATTATTTCAGTTTTTGTATTGAAATATATATATATATATATAGGTGACCGTGGGTAGAAAAATCAAAGTTGGTTACGGAAAATAATGTGTTAATTAGAATATTATTTAAAATTAAATAAATAATGCACAAGCTAAATTGAGACACACTCTAACAATCCTTCAAGGAAACCCAAAAGAATAAGGAGATTAGATACATTATTGGCACAGAAAAAGTGAATGAACTTTCAATCAATTTCATTTCAGGAAAAGAAAATGGTATATAAAACCAAATCAATAACAATGAAAGAATAGCTCTTGTTTTTCAGTCTTCACACAACTACTCACCTACCTTCAAAACTATAAGCAAAATACAATTTAACAAAAATAGAACTTCAGAATAGTGTTCTCAGAAGGAGCTCTTGATGCTCTTGTAACGGTACAGTACCCTCTTCTTCTTGTTTGAAGTGTTCTCTATTGTGAGGACAACTTTCCCTGGTTCATTGTTCCTGAAAGTGTTCCTAACAGGCCCTTCTTGGGAACCCATTTTCTTCCCTTTTTGAACAATAACTGTGTAAGAACCCTCATCAGTTGGAACAAATTCCTCCTTGTAACTCACCTCCCAACCCAGAACAGTCAAATCCCAGCACAAAGAGTCTCCAACCTATTGAGATGATGCAACAAGTACAACCTTTTAGTCTAACACTCCTATTTTTGTTATTGCTTTCAAATCAAAATTGAAGTTTTAATTTTGATAATCCACATAATAAAGGTTTGCATTATATGTTAGTATAAACTACTATCAATGTAAAATTCCAATTTTGGTCAGAGAACAACACCAAAAGACATCTAAGGAATTAGTTGGTACCTCCAATGCAGGAATCTCAATGGTTGCAGTTGATCCAGCCTTGAGAATGAGTTCTGAAACAGCAGCATCTTGGGAAGAGAACTCAGAATCATTTTCCCTCTTGAAACCACCATAGTGAACTGGGATCTCCTCAATTGGAATGTACCTTTTTAATACAAAGAAATTAAGATAATTAATTGGATGCTATTGAAAATATCCAATGAATAAAATGGTTAATTTAATGGATAGGATGGGAGAACATACTTGGTCAATGTTTCAGTGACCTTGTTAGGACGAGCAACTACAAATTTGCTCTTTGTTCTTTGGGTTAAGAAGGGGGATAAAAGTGCATTGAGAGCATAATACCAAAAAGGAACATTGATGAAAATCTACAATGAAACACAAAGACAATTATCAAAATTAGAACATCAAAATAACATCACATTATATAAACAACTCAAAAAGGAAAAGAAAAGCAAAAGAACTTACATTTTTTGCCACCATTTCTGGATAATTGTCCTGCAACATTGTAAGAGTTTGTTTTGTGGCCACCCTAAGCTTTGAAGGACCAGGGGAGTTCTTAAGGTCATTGATTTGAAGCAATGAAGACGCACCACCTGGCTTCAAATTAAGCCTCTGAATACCCTTCTCCATCAACTGGCACCTCCATCTCAAGAACTCGCTGCGCTTCTCCTCAGTCCCAAAAGTCTTCTGATAAAGCTCCTCACTTTCAAATGCACCAAAGATGTTGTAGCACACAGGGTGCCCCTCATGATCAACACCATTCATGTAAGCTGCAGAGGCCAAGTCAGAGCCAAAATTCTCATCCACCACAGAATCAATATTTGATTCCTTCCTCCACTTAAGGGTCTTCTTCAGCATCTCAAATGCATCATTGACTTTAAACTCCCTAGCCCTCAAAAACTTCAACAGAACCACACCAACACCTTCTGCACCTTTGCTTGGCAAAAGGGTTACTCCCCAAATAGACACATCATTCTCCTCTACTTCAACCTTTTTCCCCTCCTCTTCCTCTTTCTCTTCACCTTCATTCTTGTTCTCTTCATTCTCTGGTAAAGCCTCCTTCTTTGGATCAAAAAGGGTGTTCCCCAAGATAGCTTCTTCAAGCTTTGACTTGAGTTCACTCAAGGCCTTTCTTTCAAACTCCTTGAGATCAGAAAGGTAGTTGCTTTCTTCCTTGTAAGAAGAGCTTTTCTCCACCGTTTTGGGTTTGGTTTCATCCAATGATGATGACTCTCTTGGTTCCACATTTTCTTTAGCAATCTTCTCCTCTTTCTGGGGCTCAGCAACAGCAACAACAACCACCTCAGCTGCTTGTGTCTCTTCTTGAGACATAACCTCGGCAGTCATAGTTACAAACTGAAAAAAAAAAATTATAACTTGAGTTGAGACAAACCAGAACCTTAAAAAAGGATGTACTCTGAATGAAAAGAGCAATTATTAAGAAGAACACATTACACACAAACCTGAGTTATGAACCAAAAATAAGGAAGAAACTACTAAAAGCAGGTATGTAAGTTTGTGCTTGTAAGAGTGATGAGTAGTGAGGGTAATATATAAAATTTGAAATGTGATAAAAGGAAAAGGGATTGGTGGGGGCCACCAACGGTCACATAAGTGGATCCAACGCAGAGGAGCCGTTGGGGGATTCTTTTTCCCGAGATGTTTTTGTTTTGTTTTGCTGCTCTGGAAGCCAGCCAGCAAATTCAGGCGTGATAACATCAACTTGGGCCCACCACTTTTTTATAACTAAAACTATGCTTCCTCGGACAGCAATGACAATCATACTCTTTTCTGTACTATCTTTTCTCCCAGGTTATTTTTCTCTCTCTGAAATCTGAATCATCAATTTTGTAGAATTTAATTTGTATGAGATTATTTTTGATATATTATCGGTATAATTTTTTATATTATTAATTAAATCGAAATTATTTTAAATTTTATTTTCAAAAATATTATAAATGTCAATTAATTTATCGTGTATTTTACAAAACTTTCATATTATTTGTATAATATTTGAATTCAAGAATTTTTTGTCCAAATTATATATGTATATATATTCTTTACTGAAAATAATCAATTCTGTTTTAGCACAATAATAATACCGTGGAATTTATCAAAAAAAAATACTATGAAATAAAACTTTCAATCAAAATATTTAGTATAATTATATAAGAAATAAATGAATTAATCTCACTTCAATTAATTCATCCGCTCAGTGTTATTTGAATCGAGAATTTAATGATAGAAAAAGGAGATTTTTTTTTCTTATTTCATGTTTCTTGAAGATTACAATCGATGAAAACAGTAATTATAACGTTTCAATGTTTTATATTTATTTATATAGGTTTTTATGATACAATAAATTCTTTCTAAAAAAATATGATACAATAAATTTAAAATTAAACTGTTAACATTTTTTTAACTTTTCCTTTTCTCACCGTTCAAATTCAAAGTTCACGCATACTCATGTTCCTTCCATTTTAGTTTACAACTTGTGAGTGAAACACATTTATTCACCTCTCTTTTGATATATTCGTATTCGTATAGAATGGATTAGCTTTTGAATTATGAAAGATTTTCAATTATAAAACTAAAACGTTGAGACTTTTTCAATTATGGATTTTTTCTCAAAATTTTTTTATTGAATTTATGAATAATTTGCTAAATTAGGTTTAATGTTACTTTTAGTTCATTATATTTAGTATTTATTTTATTTTGATACATTAAATTTTAAAAGATTTATTTTAGTCCTTTATATTTATGAAATGTATCATTTTGGTCTTTTTCCAAATTTCCTTTAGAAATGTTAGTATTCTCATAATTTTAAAATGGTTTAATATCACTTTTAGTCCATTATGTTTCACATTTATATTGCTTTGTAATATTATATTTTTAAAGTTTCATCCTTATTCTTTATATTTTTTACATGTACCATTTTTGTCATTTTTTTATTTTTCGTTAGAAACGTTAGTGTCATGTTTGAATTCTAAAATAGTTAAGTTAATATAATGATGCTTAAAAATCACCACTATTTTTTATTTAAAAAATCTCTAAGTAAATGTAGAAAATATAGATTTGAAACCACCATCATCATTTAATAACAATAATAATTACATTCACCAATTATTCTCCATTCTCCTTATGTCGCTCCACCTCTCGTTGTCAACCCAAAAAGATCGTTGCCCCACCCTCACTTCTGTCACCGCCACAATCACACCATGCAGTCAAAATTATCTCAACACCTAAAGACAACAACTGTCTCATCGCTATCGCCAACAACAACGCATTGGTGAAGGCAAAGGATAAGATCGACAATGCCCGATTGTGGATGAGATTTAACCGGTAATGCCAATTAGAAACATCTTCCAATGAAACCACTGTTTAGCCCCTCTTTGCACTACTCGTCTTCATCCAATTCAGTTGTAAATGTCAAATGTGAAATACTCTACTTGCCCAGCCCAATCCATGCTCGACAATGGAGGTCTTTGCTCGCATACCTCACAAAGAGTCACATTGTGACTTCCTCATTCTGATCTAGTTTAATTGATGAGTTAGGGTCATATTTTTGTCTTTCGTCGAAAACAACTCTTACTTTGATATTCCCTGCTTTTGTTTTCAAAAACATAGCTATATGAAAGGTTTTGATTTTTAAGTGAGGAGTATAAGAATTATAATAGTTCTAGTGAAATTATGTGTCGATGTCGATCGTGTGATGTTACATTTTTTACATTTTAAGATCTTAAAGAGGTTGGAGGAGATTAAGATTTTTTTAGATGTCTATTTTTTAAAAAATAAAATAAAGATAATAGCAATTTATAGATCTCACTATGTAAAGTTAATTATTTTAAAAGACTTAATGTCATTTTTGATCCATTATATTTTATAATTGTTTCACTTTGGTACATTAAATTTTAAAAATATTATTATAGTCTTTTATGTTTTTGAAATGTATATTTTATCCTTTTTTAAAATTTAAAAGTTAACAGAATAAATAAATAATGTACCAAAAGTAAAATAACAAGTTAAATAAGAAAGTTCTAAAATAAGGTAAAGTGCGTAAAAATTTTTTAACTTGTTCTCTTACTAGTGCTAGTTAAAAAGTTTTTAAAAATTGACTCTGACAATCAAAAGAATGAATCCTTGATTTCCTGGCTGATTTGCAAGAGGTATAAAAGCATAATCACAGGCTTCATTATCTTACACCACACTCACTATGAGTCATCCATGTGAACGTATAAATAGAGATATGCTTGTGTTCGTCTACAATTAAAATTTAAAACTGAGTTTATAATGAACAGGTGCTTTAATTGTTGCTTTAACTTTTAATTTATTCCTTGCACCATGTGAAAGTTTGTTCTACGGTTTGAGCTGAATTGTCACATGTGAGGTGTACTTTCATTTCATGCCTAAATTTAACCTGGAGTCATAGGTCGGGAAAAGGACGCTTGATAAATTTGGCATTCCAAATGCTAAAAGAAACAAATGCAAAAGAAGACAAATAATTTCCCATGTATTTTTAGCAACAATAATAAACACATTAGCAAAGACAAGTTAAAGTAAAAACATAACAACCCATGGCTAATAAGTTTCCATCTTTTTTAGGCATTTCAAGTCAAGTGACCACTTTTTCTAATCCCTTGGTATGATATTACTGGTGACTAAAAGAAAAGAAAAAAGAAACCTCCTGATGCATAAGTAGTTACCAAGTGAAAAATAGAAAACTATAGTCATTAAAATAATTATTACATCAAAATTACAAAAAAAAATTATTACATTATAAACCTTTTATTATTTGCTCTCTGTAATCTATAAACTTGATATATATATATATATATATGGTAGAAAAATCATAATGATATAAATAATAGGAATTTTGCAAGGAAATAAAGACTTAATTGGCGTGATCATGTTGTTATGTCAAAAGTTTAGGTATATGTACTCAATTGGTGAAAGTAAATTATAGATTGTAAATTTCACTCTCAATGTAACGTCGAGAGTTTAAATTTTGAAGCCAAAATTGAGAAGAAGAACAAAATTTATCTAACTAATCTCTGCGGGATACCGATTAATTCTATTTTTTTAAATCAGGTATATGACTAATTTCACACCTACCAAGAATTCCCGCCCCCCTTTCAAAAAAAAAAAAAAAAAGAGTTCCCGTCAGTTGTATAATCTTGAAACGTGGTACCTTATGATTATTTGCTCCTTAGTTTGACTTGGTCTTTAAGCACTTTGCTTAGTTGGCTAATTAACGACAAACCATAACGTGGTAGATTTGTCCATCAATGTCACAGATATGGATTCGATTTGTTTAAGAGAACAATATATTTTAATATTTCTAGACAAAAATATTTTTAATAATATTTCACTCTGAAATATTATTGCACCCCATTTATCAAATTAATTCCAGTTAGGAACCATTCATTCATGTTAGTTTTGGGAAATAGTCAACCATCAAAGCTGGAAGGACCTATTTTTTTTCCTTTTTTTTTCTCTTCTTTGGCCTTGCTAGCTGTGATTTGGTAACAAAAAAAAAAAAAAAAAGAAAACAAAAGATTAGATCGTCTTAGGACTTCTGTAGAATATATGCAAAAAATATGACAAATATTCGTTTTGACATCAATTTGTTGTTCACTATGAACCAGGGACGGATTCAAGTGTGGACAAATGTCCGCACATGCGAACATAAAAATTTTGATTTTTTTTATTATAATGAATTCTATTTTAATAGAGTTTGCACATTCGAATTCACAACATAAGTTCGTTTGATTCGACTCATAGAAGATCCTTGTCAGAACTTTGCACAGTTCACATTTGTTCATCTCACATGATCGTTTCGAAACTTCTTGATTTTTTATTCTTTTTTCTCTGTCTCTCACTCACTCTGGATTTTTCTTTTTTTCTTTTCATTGTCTCTCTTGACTATTGAAAAGGAAAAGAAAGGAGAAAGAGCATTTAATTGTCGGCGAAATTTATAAAGAAATTCCTAGTTTTCCATTGGAGCCCCAAAGTGCCCCTGTAATGCTTCTCTACTAAACAAAGATTGTTTCATACTTTCCTTTCAAAATCAATAACAATAAGTTCATATTGCAAATGGACTAAACATTTAATTTCAATTACTTTTTTAATCTAAGTTTAATTAAAATAATAACTCCACATTCGAAAAATTTCAACCTTTGAATTTTGAATCTGGATAAAATGTAATTTTTTATTAATAAGATTCAACTTTTTTAATTTTTTTATATAAAAACTAATTCATATTGGATCTATTTATTTAAATTTATTTGTTAAAAATATTTATTTTATTTTAAATACTATGATTTTGCTCGCCTTTTGTATAAATAATATTGATTTTTTTATTCATCATTATTATAAATAAAATGATGATATATGGATATACTAGAGTATATTTTCATTTTTGTTTTAGAAGATTGATAAAATTATTATCTGTATCTTGTTATAAAAATAACGAATTTATAATTTTTATAAATAAAACATTGATTTAAATTTTTTTTACAAAATTTTTTTTTGAGGGGCTACCCACAAACCCCCATCACTAAGTTGCTAACAAATAAATTTTCCGCCAGTGCAATAACCTATGAGATTAACGGTTGGAAATATACTTACAAATATATACATACAACGATGGCTCATTCATATATATATAATTATCTCCACCAACTCTAACATGATTGACATATAATTTTTATTCTTTAAACAATTTTGTACATATGAAAAATATCTATTAGAAGAGTATTAGAAGAGGTCAATTCTTTAAATAAATTTTCGTATCTCTCTATAGATTAGCTTTTTACTCTCTTGATTGAGAAATATCCCGATTTTTCAAAAAAAATATTATGGGTAATCATATAATGATTAGATTATTTCTCCCTTTTCTCATATTTATTTTGGAGTGCATTGCTACTAACCATTATCGTAGTTAATGTATAGACTAAACTTTAAAAGGGCGAGTTGTCTTAATATATTTTCTTTTTCATGTTTTTGTATGAAATGAAGGAGCTTTTCTTCTTTAGTAGCAATCTCACCATTTTGATCTTAATCTCCATTTTTTGTTCTGTTCAAGCAACTATTTATGATTTATTTTAAATTTGCAATTGATTTGATTCAGTGGATAAGATTCTAAATTATAGCGGAATATTATATGTATCGTATGCACCAATAAAAACACAAAACCATATAAAAATACTATGTTCGTGTTGGTCCACAATGGACACCAAAAACGCAGGATTTCTTCCAAGATTAAATAGTTTGAAGTACTTAGTTTTGACTACTGTTTGTTGTAAATGTTATGGTAAAAAATAACCTATCTCTCTCGCACATACAAAAAACAAGAGTTCAATCGAAAACTAGGTAAGTGGTTTTTTGTTTGACCTACTCAGTGAAAATGATGATTTTAACGGCTAACTGTTTTCCTAATATATGTTGAAAGACTGTTAGAGGGTTAATAACAATCTTATTAATAGTACGTAGTGGTGAAACACAACAGAACATGGCCAAAACAAGTGGTTGCACCTACAAAAACTTGAACATTTAAGAGAGATTTAGTAGATTAACAATATAAATAGAAGATATTTTTATGAGAAGGGAATAATGGTATTTGTAGGTGAGAGCGGTGACACTTGCCAACCCCAACAGATTGATACCAATTAGCAACTGCATCCAACGTGAAATGCGCGAAGTTGTAGGATCACTAGGATGTTAATTATTAGTTATAGGATCAACAACCAGAATTGGTCCTATTGCCTTCTCATAGTACTTGGTGTGACAAACACAGTGGAATGTAGCAAGTAAAGTGTTTGAAAACTTCTTAAGAGACATTACCTCTTAAATATCATTAGATTGTCCCTGATATAAATGTTTACGTGTAAAACTATAAATGGTGATTTGTGAAACAATTTACCTAACATGCGTTATTTTTGTCACATGAGATGTAGGAGGCGTTATCCTTTTTTGATTGTCATATTCTTTTATTGTTGAGTATTTTTTACATTGGATGTGCATTTTGTCATTTGGCTAATCTACCACTTTTAAAACATCATAATTAGGACATTTAGTTCTCTAATGAGTCCTTAAGGTATTCTCACAAACTTCGATTCTTTAGACTGACTAGTCACACTTAAAACTCCTCACTCCTTCCCAAAAATGTATTCTATGGGAGAATGCTAATCCTCCCTTACAAACCCAACAATATATTATTAACTAACCTAAATTCATTTGGATATTTATGTTATGTTATTCTCAATTAATATTTCTAGTTGTTTATATTCCTCAATTTTTCTTTTCCTTGCAGTATCTTTTACTTCTTTGTGTGTTGTTTAGAATATCCTGCAGCTTCTTTCTGAATCTAGGTGTTCCTGTCATAGTTTTTTTTTCTTTATTTAGTTTTGATGTACAAGGTCTTGAATCTTGATCTCTTTTCAAATAATGCAATAGATTACTCATGTGATCAATCTCCAATTTTAACAGTTGGGAAATATCTTAGGCTGGGTTAGTTAGGATTAGAATTACAACGTATGACTTGCTATTATTAATTCATTCACCAAGTTGTGATTTTTCATAGTAAATTCATTTGATATAAGCACAAACCAAATGCATTAAATAATCAATAGCATTAAATTCATTTGATTTAAGATTCAGGGGGTATAATTATTGCTAGAACTTTATAATACGTAATCTTTTTTCTTTAACTTCTGACCTCTAGAAAGTGACACTTTCTTCTTCTTTTTATTTTGTCTTGTGTTGAAGTTGTTGAAAAATAACGGTAATTGATTACAAATATAGAGAAATGTGAGTGTTGTGTAAATAAAGGAGATAAATATCAAAGAGATTGAATCATGAATAATTATATAACTGAATTTAACATCATATCATAACCTAAAACTTTAATATTCAAGTTTATGAATATTTTTCTCACTTATATAGTGTTTAACTTTTCCATTTCTATGACATGTGAAATTTTAATCCACACTTTACTCTAATAGTAACTACATTCTGAATTATAATATTTCAAACTTAAGGAATTAAATGGCTTAAGTGTTAGAATAAATAAATTTGTTATAAATCTTACAAATTCTATGTAATTAGAATAATTTTTAGTTTCAAAAAACATGTATAAACAATTTATTATAAAGCCTTATTCATAATCATATCATTTATCATAATTATTTATAATTAGATAGAGGACTGCAGAAGCAGATCACTAATCGACCCTGGTTGACAGTGTGATCCTTGAGATTGAACAAATAATAAGTATCCATGTCACGTCTATGTCATTGTATTTATGTTATGTTATTTTTCTAGTTGCTTATATTTCTCAAATTTCTCTTATCTTTGTAGTATATTTTACTTATTTGTGTGTTGTTAGAACTTAGAACTAGTTACTTAACCCAGCGATGCTCAGGAAATTTTTTGTCTTTATTTAGGGTACAATGTGATCCAATTTCTAAAGTAGATGATCATTCGGTCACATGGCCACGTGTTGCAACGCTAAGGAAAAATAACCATCAACAATCATTAACTCAATTGCCCAACATACAAAATTAGCAGTGACAGTAAATTCTAAAACTAAAGACCATTACAATCCTCAATCTAGTTTCTAAGATTCCCTGATTTCAAAAACTCTATTTTAATTCCCGAGTTTGCAAATTGCCACTCGTTTCAATCACTTTACACGTTATCTACAATCATTTTGTATAAAAGAAAAGTAAGGACTAAAGCAAATAACAATTTTATAAAATCAAGAAATTAAAATGAGTGTTTTCTAAAGTCAAGAACTGCATGGACTAAAATAGGACTTGCAGAATTATAAACAGCCTCTAAAAAAACAATTATAGCTCTCGTCCAATTGAGATCCAAGGGGTTGCAAAGAAATCTTTCTATATCTATACAAGGATTAAAATGCAGTACTTCAAAATTAAATTAAGATGTAATCGTGACACGTATAAAAGGATGCATATAGGAAACAAGATCTTCAAATAACCAAGCCAAATAATGATGTGATGCAGCCAATTTTCACAACCGATGTTAAAATGTTAACCAGCACTGTTGTTGATCCCGACCTGGCACCCCAAGTGAAAAAATCGTAGCCATGTTTAGACACGATCCGATCGAGTATCCGATGTTACTTGATTATACGACATTCTTCTGATCAGTGACCACTATACAAGCCTACCAAAAAATTACTTGTCTCACTGCTATCTCTTTCTATCAGCTGGTCCGTTCTTATCAGATGGCGTGTACTCACCAGTAACCCTGCCATTTGCCAAAAAAAATCAGTTACCATTAAACAAACACTAATTGCCCGCGATTCTTTTTGAGAAATGCTAGCGAAATACTCTCTAACATACTCGTTTGAACACATTGTCTACTATTGGTTGTAATTTTTGCGGGTCTCAGTTAGCATTTAATGAACCTCTCTAAATTTTGTAGTTTTTAATAAATTTAAATCAATGATAGTGTTAGTAAAATTGTGTTAGAGATAGTGTGTTGCTAACACTTTTTGTTTTAACAAAAAAAGTGCCAGACAGGAGGAAAATTGCTTGCACAAACAGACCCCTCAAACCCCAAGTCAATGAAGTAATTGGATAACACCTTAATCCCACTATGACTTTTCAAGTTCTCCGAGTGGTTCATTTGAGTACCAAAGTGTGACTGTGTGAGGGGTTTGTGAGGATAAAATATTTGCAAGTATTCACAGAAGAAAACCTATGATGAGAGATGCTGTTTATGTCACAGTGCAAGTGGCGATGACACACAAGAAACTAGAAAGCGTGAACATACTGAGATTAGAAAAGCTGACTTTACACATGATACACATAATAAGAATGAAGAGATTACGATAAGTTTCATCATAAACCCTGATCATGTACTAATAGTTGAATGCAAGTTAGCACAATAATCAAGGCAAAAATATACTTACCTATTATACAACAACATGGCTTCACCTGTTGTCCCTGCAACCTTGTTCCGTACCTTTCGAACACAAACCTGAAGCAAGCCTAAGTTAGTATATTTGTTTAGTATGATACCTAAAAAAAAAAAAACTATGTACCTCATTGCTCAGAGACTCCTCGCTATGCGAAAGTAAGGGGGAGGAATATTATATTCAACCTTACCCTTACATATGCAAAGAGACTGTTTCCAGATTCGAACCATGACCAACAAGTCAGCAAGGCACAACTTATTGTTGTGCCAGGGTTCGCCCTCTATTTAGTATGAAACCTAAATAAGCACAATTATGCAACAGACACTCACCTGTACTTGATCAATAGGCCCAGATTCAGGATCCCGATTACGGTGAATAACAATTCCATTGTCACACTTATTTATAAAGTGTGCACTTCCACTTATATCATAGAGATTGGGAGGACCCCCACCCCAATTATGCAGCTATTAAATGAGGAATATCAGAAAGAGTAAAATGAAAAACAATCAAACCAAAGCTGTTTGTTACCAACCTGCCTAGGGTGTGCCACAAACCAAACATGGCATCCATGATGTTGGGCAAAACGCTTGATTAAGGTAAGCATCTGGCTCACATATTCTGTTTCAGTCCTGCACGTTTGCAACAAATAAATTAACATCAATTAGCCACCCATTATGTAGACAACAACAAAGGTAGCTGGCAACAGAAAGAATAATCAGGGTAACACAGTAGGTTCTTGGAGAGAGATTGATTTTAGAACAAATGCAAAACAAGAAGTGTTTTCTAGAGACCTTTATCCCCCCACCCCACTTTTTGTGAAGAAAGGAGCAAATGATTGATGAAATCAAATAGAGCCTATTTGGTTAAGCTTATCCAGAAGCACTTCTAGGAAAAAAAAAATATAAAGAAAAAACCTAAATGAGTTTTTCCATAAACTCAAATTTACTTGTGCACATACTAATTTGTGGAAGTTCTCTCATCTTTTAGAGAAGTTATATGAGAGTTTCTACCAATTAGCTTATGGAAAAGCTCATTTCATTTTTTCTTCTTATTTTTTCTCCTAAAAGTACTTATGGATAAGCTTATCCCAACAGACCCATTTCAAAATAAATGTTAGGGATCACAGATAATGTATGACGAGATGGAAGCCTTGGATTCCAATCACAACATTCAGTTATATTTCTTGTTCTATAATTTCAATTGTAGTTCTCTGATATAAATTCATAGCGGATGAAAGGAATTCTCTAGGCAGTTCCCAGTATTCAAAAGAGTTCACGTACAACTTAAACAAAAGCAAAACAAAATCAAAGTTTAGAATAAGTTATTAAGAGAATTACTGGTTTGGAGGTCGTTGATGATCAAGCTCATTGTAAGGATCAATTACAAGTCCACGCACCCCATGCCTTAATACAGCAGCTTTTGCAAGATCAAGAACCCAACTTATATTTGGAAGTGAGTCATCTTCACACCTAGTATCAACAACCAAGTAGCCAAGCACTAAATTTCATCAGTACAAGTTAAATTACTAATTTAAAATACCGGTGCAACCAAATGTAGGTATTAGACAGTCTACTTGACAAGAACTGCAAAAGCAAGCAGTTTTTTGACATAATTCAAACATAAAGCTAAGATAAAAAGGTTCATGTCAGGATCCCCCGTCATTCATTTCTATGGAACCATTTCAAAGGCTTAGAAGAATAAACTAAGGAGACCTGAAAATTTATGCATCACCATTGGTACCCAACAAGGATTAAAATCTCAGTCTGATTATTTTATGTGCATGCATCATCTATGTTGTGGCCACCACCTCAAGTACATTGGCCCACACAACACACAACTATAACCACAATTTGAAACCCCAATACCCAATATTTAGGAAACAAAGATTTAATTTAATGGTACTACTAAAGAAAATTCAGTTCTAATAAACGAACCAAATGCACTGAATTTTATTGCTACTGCCTGCTTCACTTCTACCTTCACTTAGAAAGATTTTCCCGTTAATATTTGAAATTTAAAAAAAAAATATATGAAAAAAAAAATCAACAGTGCCACTAATCATAACAAGCATCAAGCTAAAAATGTACAAATGATTGAATACGGTATTCCACAAGTTATAACTACAAGCTGAGCTCCTTGTAATGGACTTACCTTATGAGAGAGAAAGTATCCCTTAACCAGAGCTTGCCCTGTTCAAATTCCTCCACACTCATCCGTTCAACACTTTCACCGTAACTATCATTAGATAAATAAGTCAATTAAGATAATCAAATATATATATATATATATATATAGAGAGAGAGAGAGAGAGAGAGAGAGAAAGAGAGAAAGGAGGGGGGCAGCAAGTTACTCCAAGAGTAACTCTATCAGAGTTGCTCCTCATCCTCTCTTATTCATTTTCTTACAATCTAATGGTTCTAATAAGTAACTAATATTAACAATTTAGATTTCAGAAAAATGAATGGTGAGAATGGAAAGTAACTCTTTTGTAGTTACTCTTGGAGTAACTCAATCCTTCTCCATATATGAGGAGGGATCAAGTTACTCCACATTCCATTCCCAACCCTTAAATTTTTTTAACTGAAAGGTTAAAGCCAAGTTACTCATTATAATCAATAGATTAACAGAAAATAACAGATTGGAATGAAGAGTAACTCTTTTAAAATTACTTTTTGAGTAAATTGATCACTCCTATATATTGCAATTTTAGCAAGAAACAAAGGAAAATTATTGTAAAAATTAGAGATGTCATACCACATCTTTCTAAATATCTAAGATCAATACTATAAAATGATAGGGAAATTAATAAAGACATCAAACACAAAATACATTTGAGGAGGTTATAATTGATAAAAGCACTATGGGATATTTGTGACTGCAAATAAACTAGTTATACTCTATGGTAGTGAATGTTAGGATTTAAAGGGACAAGAAAAAGTAGGAGTAACAAAAATGAGAATGTTAAAATGGATATGTGACCATACAAGAAAACACAAGATACAAATATATACGTAGAGATATTGATGTGACACCTATCAAGGAAAAGATGGCAGAAAATTGGTTAAAAGATGGTTTGGACATATGCAAAGGCTGAATGCACTAGTAAGGCGTGTAGATCACATGGTTTTTAACTTTGTAAAAAGGAGTAGAGGGAGCCTAAAGACATTAGAGAAAATTATTGAAAGGGATCTCATGGTAAATAATATGAGAATTTAATTTTTAATTGAGCCTAATAACATCATTTAATCCATGTAACCAACCTCACCTAGTGGAATAAGGCTATTGTTATTGTAATAAAGCAATAAATAACAAAGGCCTGACAAAAAGATGATCAACAGTATAAATCATAAATATAATATGCAAAGCTCACCGTTCATTAAAGAAAGGCTTCTTCAAGTGTTTCTCCAAAAGTTTTCGAGCATGTTCTCTAACCTATATATAGGGAAGTCAAAAAAGAATCTAAAAATGCACAAATTCTGACTGGAATGTAAGAGCCAATGATTTAAAAACAGTGATTATTGTCGGCATGGCAAATATGCTACAACCAGGCACGTAATGGATAAAATTAGAGAAAATGACATAGAATTAACACAGGTTCAACCAGCAGGAACTTCAGTCAAACAAATAATGAAGATTACAAAGAGCAGCCACTCAACACTGAAACTGTAATCCCAAAATAGCCAACCCTCACTTTTGAAGTTATTTTGGGATGACCAAACTATGGAATTAAGAAGACATATATAGGTACATCAATACGTACTCCAAACACAAGCCAAAAACAAAAGGGTCTTCTAAAATAAGACAAAAAAAAAAAAAACAAATGTAAGAGCTTTCCAATCTATCTGCATATCTTGCATATCTGACATACAGACAACTCCTAAAAGTAAACATCTATTATGGACAGTAATTTGAGCTTAATTAAGATGAGCAGAGCACAAGCCCAATTTACCTTGTACTGCTTTTTTTTAGGAATAGAGCATCATACACCAGGATAACTAACTAACTACATGTAGCCAACCCCACCAAATGGAGAAATGCTTTTGTTTATAGTTAACATGAAGAAATATGTTGGAGATTGGAGGCAAATAGAATAGTTTTATTCACCCAATGATGTTTATGCAATATTGAGCATCCAGAACCAGTTAAGTAAATGAACGATTTCTGAAACCCATTCAATTAACTTATTGTCCAACAAATAACAATCATTACATACAACAAATAAAGTAAAACTAGAGGGAGAAAGAGAATCAATTTATTTACTTTTCTTATCTGAGAAGAAGAAGATCTCTGAATAACAGAAACAAACCATAAAATCACAATAGAAATACATGAGTAAGCACAGGACCACATGTATTACCATACTATTACCACAAATATTTAAACCTGATCTACTATTTCATAATCACTTAAAAGTGTGCAAAAAATATCCTGATCAAGGACAGAAAGGTATGATTCTTGTTCAATTTGCAAATAGCAAATGCAAACATTTTTTGGTGAATAGAAACATAATTTTGAAAGTCATCAATGAACAATCTAACCTTGTTCTCCATAGAACAAAGTGCAAATTTCCAGCCGGCGATTTCATTAAGATTGCAAAGAAGAGCATCAATCCACTCACTCTTCCCGGAATTAGGAACTCCAGTTACTATGGTCAGTTCTCCTGGTACAACCTGATAAAAGTAATTTAATAGAACAATATCAGGATCTACAATTTCATACAAAGAAAAAGGGTTGTATTGTTATATGCTATGTAACATACTTTTGTTAAGAAAAAAAATTGATGAATAGATAAAATCTTGCCCCATGGGATAATACTTTGCCATTTTTGTCAGCAGATCAAATCACAGATATGAAGTAGTCAAGGATAAATTTTAGAAGTATATGAAGTAGTCAAGGATAAATTTTAAAGTGTGATATAGAATCACAAACAGTAATTTCAAATCAATTAATTATTTTTCATATAAAATTCCATCAACAACTATTGCAAATGTTGTGCTGAAAATGAGGAAGGAACCAAAAATATGTATTTTACAATTAAATGACTGATACATGATTCCAATATCCCACTAAATACAAACTCAAAATCATTGTTCTTTTTCAAATAATAATACAATCACAATTCATAACATATTACACCTTTCCTCTGATGCCTAGTGACACATTGAACAGTTTAATAAATCTACTTACCAGTCATAATACAAAAACAGATAAAACTTAAATCTAACAGAATTACATGATGCTGACATCCTAATTATTTGGTAAGCACACAAAATAATATTCTAAACCAATTTGAATTCTAAAAGAATTGGAATTGAAATCAAGTCACATTAATAGGACAACCGGTATTGTTGTTTGATATACTATTATCTGTAAGTAAATAAATAAATAAACAAACAAACAACAAATATACAACAAAATGTTCATCATATTAAGAAAATATAGGAATGTAATAAACTGCCCTTACATTGTAAAAGTCATTCAGATTATTCCACCCAGTTGAGATACCAATGTCATATCCTAAGGTTCGATGGTAATATGCATCAATCTCATCAAAGTAATCTCTGAAGTTAAACAATCCACGTATTGGATATAATTCTGCATTCTCAATCACTTCCTTGAGTGCATCAGGGCCCAAATACATGAGAACCTGTGAATAAGTTATAAGGTTGCTACAGTTATCAAAGAGCAGAATTACATACAAATAACTTTTAACGACTCTGCATGATAAGTGACATACATAAACCAGGCAAGGGGGGACAATTATGTAGGTGTTTGGAAACAAATCATAGGAAATAAAAAATCTATCAGAAAGCTGTCCCAGAAAAAAAATTATACATAAATACATACATACATACATACATACATACACACACACACACATATATATATATATATATATATATATATATATATATATTTATAAAATAAGCTAATCCAAATTCCAAACAGGTATGTCAATAAAATCAAGCACACTAGACCGACATGAATAGCATACACTAGCCAGTAAAATGTATATTTATAACCTAGAGTTTGCAGTCCTAAGTTTCCAACTTTCTAATCTAGTCTATTAATATAAACATTAACAATAACAATAATAAATTCACAGACAATGCATGTAAACATGCAGCTGATTAAGAGTAACCATTACAGTTCTATCTGTTACATGCATCTTTGTTCATAGTTCATTGTCACTTTGCAATCAAAATAAGAGTTGTCTACAGAAAAGTTACAAAAGCATCATTTCTTTTCAATATTTTGGGGTTTTAATTTTTAGGGGACAAGAGTGAGAAGAAAGGTGCAGGTGAAGCTGAAGGGGAACTTGTGCATGCAAATTGATATCTGACCTCATTTGCATCTTTGCAATTGTCTGACCTCGATTTTCTAGGCCACCTGACCCGCCAGCATCTGCAACCACCCAAGACAGAAAGGTTAAAGAAAATGTGAAACAAGCATGAAAAGATGAAAACAATCCTCATATTTTTTTAAAAATGTAAAAACAATGAATAAACTAAATGCATAGAACAGTGAAAACAGCCATACTGTCTTGTCTAGCCGTGAAGATGTTGAAACAATAAAAATATCAGCATCACATAAAGATTTACAGTGACACCCAAAACATGCAAAAGCAACTAAAAAATACTTTTATCTATACAACATTTTGGCCACTTTCTTGCTTCAAAATTACTCACCCGAATACAATAAATACACAGCACATATAAAGTAAAATGAAACTACTACCAAAAAATATTGGCATCATCTGCTAATTGAAATCATAACTGCATGAGATTTTCTCAAATAGATCAATGATTATGATAATTTATATAAGTGATAAATAAAATCAAGACAAAAACATTCTAACTTTTCTTTCCCAATGCGGCGTGCAAGCTCCTCAGCCAAGGCTTGACCAGGTGGATCCCCATCAGTGGCAAGTATAACCCGAGCTGCCTATCAATATAAACATTGAGAAACAAAAATGAGGAAAGATTATGGAAGCTGTTTCTTTCTGCACATTCAAAAGAAAGAAATAATAATTAACAAACCTTCTTTAGTTCATCTTTACAGTTCCACAGATACTGATACTTTTTGTCCTAGCTTTACAGAATTAGAAATATGACAAGAGCATTAGATTATAAATGCGACCACATTAAAGACTGACAACAGATAAGAAAATGAAAAATTACACAAATAATATTACAGATACAGTATATTAAGAATATATATAAAAAAAAAAAGACCTTATCCTGAGGTGGCAACTCCTCCTTTGAGGAGACTGATGGAGGTGCACCATCAGGAACACTGACACAATTGAAGAAGCCAGCTTCTTCCATTGCCAGCTTGTCCATTTCACCTTCAACCTACAGCGTTAAACCAATATACTAAGCATAAAGCAAAACTTTAACCTTCACATAATTTCTACAGAGAACAGAATACGTACAATGATTATGTCATTATGTCCCACAATGTCATCCAATCCATAAAAGATCTTTTCAGTATTTGCTTCCTGAAATAAAAGGATATTATGGGAAAGATGTAATTGTCATAAATCACAAAAATATATATGTACAGAAAAACAAATTTGACAACAGACAGAAAACATATGTTAAGATTTAAGATAATATGAAAAAATATCTTCCAGGCTTCCAGCATAATTTAATTATTCTGTTAGAGACATAATATAAATCCATTCATATGTCTTCATCAAACAATTTAAGCTTTTGGGATAGTTAGTTCATGATATGGTATCAAAGACTCTATGAGCAAATGGTCTAGAGTTTGATCCTTGTTTCCCCCACTACTGAAATAAGAAAAAGAATTGCAGCACAAGGGAGGTAGGGCTATGCATTATCCATACGTCAAGCCCAAAGGGCTCATGTCAGAGAGCATGTTAGAAATGTAACATAAAATCATTCATGTGTCTTCACCTAACAGTCTAAGCCTTGGTGATAGCTGGTTGTCATGACATATGCAATGAACACAACTATTTAAAGCTAAAGAGGATGAAGGAAAGAGAGAAGTAGAAGAGAATAAGGAAAGCGAAACAATGGCTTTGTAGTTTGTACCTATTGGCTAGCTTATAAAAAACTAATAACAATGATGATGATGATGATGAGAGCAGAAAGATAAAGATGGAAATAATTATCTAGATTTATTTTATTTGATTTGATTAATTGTATTTACAACTACATACTATACATAAATTGAGGTTACAGGGACGTAAGAGTAGGAGCTCAGTGCACATGCCCATTACTAAAAGGCACCAACACTAATAATCTAAACAAAAAACTTCCATGTTCACATAATTAGTAGGAGAGATGTTATTTTAATTATGCTCACCAAAATATGTAAACATGTTTTTCATCACTGTTATTTTAACTTTCAAATTTCAATGCTAATTAATTCTCAGCATCATCGGTAATTGCTCTACCTGCCAAAACATTTTGTTGATGTCTCGATACTTGCAACTAATAAGCCCTCCATTTTGACGATACGGGAATGCAATCACAATCTACCAAACATATGTTACAGAAACAGTCAGTAACAGGTCAGTCACTTGCAGAGTAAAAGAGTGGGATAGAGCAGTAGCTAGATTAAGAAAGTAAATGCTTACATATTACCCTTGGAAATAGTTGAACTTTCAAGGTAGCATCTTTGTAAAACAAAAATCAATGGAAATCTTTGCCTAATTAATCAACAAGTGTTGTTGAAAACTGAAATATAATATTAAATAGAAAACTGTCATTTTTAACACTGCCTTTTCAATCAGCTAGTAAGTGTAAATGACATCGGTCATATCATCAAATTCAAAGTTAACACATATACACCAAGGGGCATTTTCTGGTAAATAAAACCAAAACCAACCTCAAATGTTTGCTTTTGGATCTCTTTTTCAATCAAAGAAACCAGACAATCATAAGGAATTTTAATGTAGAGGAACTATCATTCATGGAAGATACATATTCATTTTCAGAATATTATTCTTTTATCATTTGAAAAACTATGTAAAATCCGTTCTGACTTGATAACAGTACCACCAAACTTATGCTGTTTACTAACAGAATCATTATTCTATTAAAAACTAATATTCTATATCACGCAAATTAAGCTCATAATTTAGCGGTAAACTGCACCTGATCGTCATATTTTCTCTGCTTGACACCATTTCTCTCCAGAGTCTGTTTCGAAATCAAGCGCTCTGAAAAGTATGTGACCAGCTGAAACAGGGCAAACAAAGTCGCATTCACCACATTGATTGGAAATGAACAAAAAATACTATCAATACAATTGAAAGACAAACTATATGATAAATAAAACATAAAAGCAGGACCCATTAGGTATCAATTCTAATCACTATAGGCTTGTTTGCATTTCTGTTTATAGTTTTTTTTTTATCATCATACTTCTGTTTATAGAGAGCAACAACCCACCACTTTGTGTTTGTTACTTTCAATAAATACAGGTTTAGTTTCATGCATATCCAGAACAAATAGGCCATAACTAACTGCGGAGAGCAGAAACAGTATGAGAAAACAATGGCTCTGCTGCCAAGACATAAAGAACTCAAATAGCATAGCAGGGACACAAATTAGCAATAAATATCAGCATATTCAATAGATACACAGTTGTAATGGAACAGGATCAAATTCAATTGACGATAAGTGTCAAACTTGGCAAAATTAAACCTTCAATAATTTTTTACAAACATTAATTTTATAAATCCAACCATAGCATTAAAAGTTCTCATGAAATATATCAAGTCCAAAAAAATTTATACAATTTAAAAACTAGTTGATGCTTCTTGCACCACTTTATTTAAACACTAAATGTGTTTTTCACACATTTGGTTTCACATTTTGCTATTATCTCAAATGTGAAAATGTTTCCAACTCTGTTTCTAACAAAAGGCAACTTTGATGTAGCTTTTAAATTTAGGTTGAGAAATTTATGCTATTTCACTACAAACTTCTTTTGATTCTTTTGAAACAAAAGCTTCAAAACATAAATCACTTAATTTCAAACTAAATTTTAACCAAAATCATTTCACAAAATCATCTAAAATCAAGCAACACTCAAACATACATTAAGCAACAGAGGACAGGATTTTGTCATGAGAAATATATGCCCTTCAATGACTAGTATAGCTCAACCCAAAAATTATAAAGTGCTGGACAAAATTAGCTAAGGAAAAATTTAATAACCTCATCACAAAGTGGTTCTAGTTCCAATTCCTCCTCTGTAATTTTTCTTATCTTTTTAACCGAGGCTAGTTGAGTTCTTGCAAAATTGCTACCAGCAAAGGCCTACAGCAGAAGGTACAAAAATGAACCAAATATCACATCTGCCTGTGTTAATCAGGACCTGACCAGCTGGAAATTGACAATATCTAACCTGTGTACTGCCTTTCCACCCACACTTTCCGCGAAAGCAATTCCATGCAGCAGACCCCCTAAAACTCAAAATTTGCCAAAATTAAAACAAAGTAGATGTCCAATCAGCTATGAAATAGAATCAGATAAGTTTATGAAATAAATGATAAATATCATACCCATCTGGTGCAATGTAAAGAGATAAGCTCCTTTCTTCCTGGTCGCCACCTAGGCACTAACAAAAAAAGTAATATTAATGTTACATCTACCTAATGCAAAAATCACGTTCAAATCCCACTGGGGATGTATGAAATGTGATCCATGTAAGGAGAATGAACTACTCTCACTACGTAGTCCCACTGTCCCAGAGCAAAATGGAGATTAGAATCAAACAAGTTAAATGCATTGATGTGAAACACTCTTATCGATTCACTATTTCCGGGATTGTCATTTTTAATAGAATAATCTACTCCCTCAACCCAAAAATAAAAGTTGCCCCTTCAAATAATCACCTTATGCCAAACTTCCTATTCGATACCAAAAAAGAAAATTTGTACATAACTCCACACTGAAACATGATCAATAACAAAGACACGTTTTTTTTATGTCTCGGGTTGAACAGCTATTTGGGGACAGACAAAGGTCTAACAAAACTGCAAAACTTTCCAAAGCATCTAAACATCACAGTTGACAAGTCCTACATGAAAAGCTTCTAATGTTCAAAAAACATTCAACTTTGAAGAAAGGTAAGAGACACACCTCAGGACAAAGCAAGTGATTGTACTGCCCTGGCTCATACATTTCAGTTTCCACTCCAATAGCCTTCAACTTCGTTTTCAAAATTTTTAACTGCAACTTCATGTTCTTCTCCACAGGGCTCTCCAATTTAACTTGGGGAAAACAAAACCAGCAACATTAAAAGTTAGCAACTTTAAACACATATTTAAGGTTGTTCTGTCCCCCACAGCAAAAGGGCACCACCTTACCTGGTCTAGGGATGCTGGCATAAGAGGCACCGTGGTAGCCGTTGGTTCTGAGTGGCGATGGAGGGTTCCTTGAAATGGGTTTGGAACAGAACACGGTGAAGAAGGGTCTGTGGCTGGGAAAACGGTGTCGTTGGGAAAAGACAGTGTTTTTTCTTAGGTTTGGGAATGGAGAAGAGTGGAAGAAGGTTTGAGTGGTCATGATGGTGAGTTTTGAGGAGGTGAATAATAAGGGACGTAGAGTGTGGGGATAACGAAGACGCATGCTTCTTTCTTAGTCCCTTATTGCAGAGTTTTTGTTATGTGTGGTGTTTCTCTAACAGGGCTTCATGGTGTTTGTGAGTGGAAGTGGCAGAGAGGGTTTTGCCGTTTTGGTCTAAGGCTTTCAACTAAAGCTACACACAAAATCATTGGTGTTGTATGTATAGCTTAGGGTATTAATGAGTACTGAGTTAGACCATATATGATTTTGTATGTGGTGAAATAGAATGTGGAACGTTGAGTAAGAAAATTTTGAAACATAATTAAACTAATATTTAAGGATTTAAAGTTTCGCATGTTAGATGAGATAAATTTTTCTCCTGTATACCAAAATTATGTAGTTTTAGATTAAATTTTTTTTTTTAATAAAAAATACAATCAAAATAGATAATATTCCTTATTTTAGAAGATGTTATTGATAAAATTTGAATATAAAATCAGATACTTCTATTTTGATTGTGTTTTTCTATTATAAAGAAGAAAAAAATTTAATCTAAAAGTTTAATCCCATATTATAACTATAATCATCAGAAAGTAACTTATCCTTAACAACAAAATAATAATTTTGACTTATTCAAATTAAATGGATATAAAAGTTTGAATATAAACTGTTTTGATTGTATTTTTTTTTAAAGAATAAAAAAATTTAACCCAAAAGTACGTAATTTTTTTTTTGTGTATCAGATAAAAGCTTACATCATGTAACATGAGAAATTTTAATCCCTTTTTTTATTAAAAAGAAAAAAATTTAATCCAAAATTAAGTAATTTTGGTGTATAGAAGAAAAATTTATCTTATGTAATATGAAAAACTTTAATCCCTATTATAATTATGGTTTATAGTTATTTTTAATTTATAATCATATTATAATTAAAAATTATAAGAAATATATTATTTTAAATATATAAATTATTTTTTAAAATTTATAATAAATAATTTAAATTATGATATATATAATTCTTATAAAAAAATTGAAAATAGATTATAATTGTTTCCTACACTTGCTTTTTAGTAGTATTTTTGGTTAATTAATTGATATCTTGTGTTTTTTAATTTTGTTTGTGCCTTATTTAATTATTTGTTTGATAAATTGTCCATCTTAAGCTAGCTAATTTGATAACTCCAATGTTAATAAGCTCAAACACAATATAAAGGGGTCCTAAAACATAAAGCTTGGTTCCAAATCTTAAGATTTTGAGGGCAAAAAGGCCAAGGACATTTGAGTGGTAACTTCCATGCTTATGGATTAATCATTCGTTATCTTTTTATCATAATTTCTTTTTCGCATGACTATGAGTAGATAAATTTATCTTTATTGAGGTTTGATGTAATTGAATCTCATTCTATGTAATTACTACATTATTTTTATTCAATAAAGTATTGTTATTATTATTATTTTCATACTTGTTGCTTGCTTTTGAGAGCGAGTCTTGACACAATGATAAAGTTATGTATTGATGACTTGTTGGTCATAGATTCGAATTCAGGAATAGTCTCTTTGAATATGCAATGAGGTACATAGTTTTTAGTTTTTTTTTTTTTTACTTGTTGCTTGCTTTCAACCTAATCATTTGAGTGCATGATTCTTTTTATTTGATTATAGTTGAAAAATTCAATCAAATTACAACTAGAGAAAACAAGCAATGAATTTTACAACTAAGGATAGGATAAAAGTAATTGTTTGGCATTAAATCCTCCTTAATGCAAATCAAGTACTTATACTAATCAAGAAATTGGCACTACAATTAAAGGACTTAGTTTCTCTCATTTAAGGGACTAAGGTTAGAATAATTATCAAATTGGTGATAATATAAACTTAATTGAATGAGAATAATTAGTAATGTATAATAGGTTGATCCAATAAAGTTAAACCCTAAAAATTTTCACCATTAATATAAACTCAATTCATTAAGGATACCAAGTATTCGGCAAAATTACACGATTAACTTTCTTACTTTTAATCTTTTTAATTTATGCACTTGTCTCTGATTTTAGTTCATTCATCATTCAAACATTCATAGTCTACTAACTTTACTATTATTAGCCAAATATCGCAATGGCTTTGTGGAGGCAACTTTACTCATTATTATTGTTAATTAAGCGATTTGGTACACTTGTCATTAAAAATTATTTACTTCATTAGAAATTTAGAATGTTAACAAGATTAACACAGATCTACCAGAAAAGGCTAGCCAAATATCGCAATGGCTTTGTGGAGGCAACTTTACTCATTATTATTGTTAATTAAGCGATTTGGTACACTTGTCATTAAAAATTATTTACTTCATTAGAAATTTAGAATGTTAACAAGATTAACACAGATCTACCAGAAAAGGCTAAGAATGAATCAATACCACCTAACAGAAAGCTCATACATAATATATAGTTTACACAAGGAGCATATAATACAAAAGTCGTGTATACAAGACTAACATATCCTAAGTAACAGCTAAAAGTTATCGGAAAGGTGTCATCTGTCATGTGACCCTTACAGAGGACTTCAGTTTTGGAACCTTGAAGCCGGAAGAGAACAGTTTCGGAGTCTCAGAAGTGGGAATAACTGGAGCCTCTTTCCTCTTCATGCTTTTTGTTTTTGTCCCCTGGACATTAAGATTCAGGAAGCGAAAACAAATAAGTAACGCATTCTTTTTCTCAATTATATAAAACAAAATCCAGAAGTTATATAAATTTAAAACTATCAACTATCACTCTCAATATGACATACAGGAAGTACCAAGAAGTGATATTGGAGAATAACACCCATCCACACTACTAGAACATGACATAATGATGGGAAATTTTATATAAATCTAAACTTTCCTATCAGATAGCCAATATAAGGCAGCTCAATGAGCAGTAAATATGTTAAACTGTATTGTATCAGGTTGACAAGTTATTGTGGAATGCATGAAGTTGCAAATTTAGAAACGGATAGCTAATAAAGCAGAAAACAGTATTTGCAGACAAAAGGCAAATCATGGATGGGGGAACTCATACAATGAAGACACATTTCTATTGAAATGAATATATTATGTTGTCATACTTTAGCAGAAAATTCTACCATTTGGATTTTGAAAGCAGGCCACCACTAACAGACACCATGTTCCAAGAACAAAATCCTGAGCTCTAAGTATTGATCCATAAAAAAGAAGGCAACAGTAACCAATGGTACCACCAGCCAAGAACATGAATGATAGAAGGCAGACAATAAAGGAAGATAAACAATTAGTAAAAGAGCAGGCCATACCTTTTCAGAGGATTTGGCAGGAACTGGTGCATCGGGAGTACATATTTCTTTTTTCAAAGTCATATTTCTTCTACTCCTGTTGCTCTTAACAACTCCTGACTCAGGTGCTTTAGTTCCTTCCGTGCAACGATTTAAAACAGATGGTGTAACTTGGCTGTTCCTGAACTTTCTTAAAGATTCCAACTCCACTGAGAGTCCAGATATTTCATTGTTTAATCTTTTTGTCTCAGCTTCCATCTCAGCCATTTTACTTTGTAACTCTGATATTTTACTATCCTTTTCATAATTTTCAGACTGTAGCTGCTCCATGCTAGAAACAAGTACCTTTATCTTTTCATTTGCTTTTTCTACTTCAGCTTCTTTAGTCCTTAATTTATCAGCGTAATCATTCTCCATTACATTATATTGATTCCACACAAATTTCTTTTCTGCCAAGAGTGTCGTCACCTCCGAATATTTTTCTAAAGCAAGCTTATCATATTCACCTTTAAACCTACTAAATTCATCTTTGTTTTCACTGGAATACTTCTCGTTTTCTGCAGTATTCCTAGTGGACTTGTTCCCTCTGTCCGTGCTTCCTTTCTTCTTCAAGTCAGTATCATTAGATGCTGTTCCTTGATCCTGTTAAAAAGGTAACTGCTCAGCATAATTTAAAGCATAAGAAATTTTAAAAAAACTCAACAAATATGCAAGGCTGACAACAAATAACATACTTCTCCATTAGAGGATTTACGAGAAAGAATTTCAAACAAAGCTTTAAAATCTGCCAACTCATCCTCTGTATGTTCTGCAATCAAAAGATAAATGAACACAAGTCAATAAATGCAGTTAAAACAATTTCAAATAATAATTCAAACCCCTACCTATGTTTCAACTATTGACAAAACTTTCCCTTGAGTAGCAAAAATCAAAGATATTGATAATTTAAACCATCTTAACCAAAAAATGAAACTAAAAAATCTCCATAGCATGCTAGAGAGATCCATCATCCAGGATCAGGAACTTGCAAAATGGGTCCTCCAATCCAGAATTTGACCACCTAAGTCAACTCTTACAGTCATGTACTATCATGTAAAGTTATTCACATTTGGGAAATGCAAATAATCCCAATCTAAGTATCATTTACCATGTTACATCCAGGACCTTTCAAAGATTGACAGTAGAAATTCACCTTATAAGCCATTTCTTCTAGTCACAGATAAGATAAAATTGTTCAAATTCAAGAAATTATGGGTGTAACTCTTCTTCTATGCAAATAATTCTAGTCTAGGGTCAAAGTGAATGCATGTTCTCTAGTGTCCCCCAAAAACTCAACTCAGGCACTTCAAATAACAAAAATCTACATCATACAAAGAAACTATCCATAGCAAAAAATCCACTACAATATCCATCCTTGATAGAAGCAAACAACAAAACCAACTTTCTACTCCTTGAAGGCAAAACATTCAGGAATAAAACATCAAATTCAGAATCTAACACCAAGAACCAAAACCAAACATTTTCTCCCCTAAAATTAGGGCAAAATTAAAATTTTTTTAGAAGAAATCAAAGAAAAATGACTGACCCAAAATCCATTTGAACATAGCAGCCTCTCTGTGCTTCAAACCCAGCGCAAAATCCGCCTTTGCCGCCTCGAGCGACCGTTTCTTCTCTTCAAACGTCAACATCCCATTCATCTACACAAACAGTGGCAATGAAAACATAAAAAATAGTACAAAAGAGACACCTTTTATTTAAAATTTTATGGAAACCCTAAAAGAGAGAAAAGAACAATTGCTTACCTGAGAAATTTGATCCTTGTGACATCGAACATCGGAGATCCACCCTTCGTGCTGCATTCGAAGGCGGTCTTCGAGAAACTTGTGGCGGCTCGCGAAGGAGTGAAGCTGGTTCTGCTGGCTGCGCACCATCTGAACCAGCGATTTAAAGATGTTGCTCCAGTTTCTGCGTTCCGAAGAAACGACGTCGTTGTTGGAGGGTTCTGCTTTTCTGGACTTGCGCATCGTGAAATTTAGAGAAAAGCGTGAGTGAGTGAGTGAGTGAGTGAGTGAAGAATTTGAAATTGGAAGAAGTGAAAGAGAAGAGAAACGACAAAATTCTGAATGGCGAGAGAATTGCAAGTTGCAACGGTCGAATTTTTCGTCGTTAGAGAGATTCGAAGACAGTGATTTCAAAAACATTTAAGCATTTACTTTCTACACTGTACAAATTTCTAATACACTATATTGTAAATAATATATGGATGAAAATACTCTTCATGATTTGAAGGTTACAAATTCCATAATCTTGCCAAATCCATAAGTTTTTTTTTAAGTAATACGGATTGGCCACATGTACGACTTGAACATGTGATTTTCATGTTGTTAATGTAATACTCCAATCAATTGAGCTAATACATTAACTATCTAAAAAAAATTAATGTTGATATATATAATACTAAATTTTTAATGTATATTTAATACACATATTTAAATCTTTAATTGTTTAGTTTATCTAATTTCTTTATCTTTTCTTATTTCATATTCTTATTTTATTAATTAGGGATATATTTTCATTTTATCAATTAGCATAATTGTTAGTTATGATCTTATCAAATAAGGTTCTCTTTTATTTTAATTTTATCAATTAATGAGTTATATAATTAATTTAATTTGAATTTTATTTTGATTATTGAGTTATTTCTCATGTTATTACTTTAATATTCTTAACATAATTTATTATTTAGACTTATATGTGTATTAAATATGCATTAAAAAATTTAGTATTATATATATCAACATTAATTATTTTTTAACATAATTGACTTATTAGTTCAGTTGATTAGAGCATCGCGTTAATAACCAAATGGTAAAGTAAACCCCAAATTTGAATGTGTTTGTTTCAGTCTTAACCTTTACAACCCGGTGGCCCAATAAGTATTCTCTTAGGCTTTTTCTAAATACATTCCTCTTCACTTGTACACCTCCTATCTCTTATTATTTTGAGTAAATTATACTCACACCCCATGTGTTTTGATTAAATTTCACCTTATACTTATCCTTTTTTACACATTACTTTTACCCTCTTCTGTTAATGTCGTTAACTAATGTCAATTAAAATATGTGAACAGATGAAATTGTCCTTATATTTTAATTGTAAAATCCAAATTATCCTATCTCAATTAGTTTTAGAATTTAGGTTTCACCTTTCATTTCTCTTCCCCATTCATGAGTATTGTTCATCTTCCTCTTGTTGGCGAGTTTTTCTTTAACGTCCATGGGGTGCGAGTTCCTCTTCCTCTCACGATGTTCACATTCCATTCCTCTTTCAGTTCACGAGTTCTCCACTGTTCCTTTTCCAATTCACGAGTTCTCCACTATTCCTTTGTTTCTCTTCCTATTCCACGATTTATGTTCACACCAGGATTCTGCTTGTAATTGACTATTGGACCTTGTATATAAATTACTTTTTAAGAATATTTATTTAATTTTGATTGTTTATTGTTTCCTATTTCTGAATGGAATTTTAATGGGGGACCAGTTTGGGACCGCTTATGATATTTAAAATTATTTGTTTATGATTGTTGATTAAAATAGTGTTAATATTTGGGATCACATGAAACACAATGGATGAACTGAAAATTATTTGTTTATTATTGTTGATTAAAATAGTGTTGATATTTGAGACCACACGAATACAAATACAGGAGCAAAATGCAAGTAAATGACCATATTTAATTAGAGAAAAAAATTGAACAAAAAATTGAAGAAGAAGAATGAAGGATGTTAACATTACGTACCAAGAAGGTGGGTTCACGTCCAATTCGAGAAAAAATACAAAGAAATAAGAGTCTTAAAATATTTTCAGGTTGAGAAGAAGAAGATGGGAATATTTTAAACATAAAATTTTATTAAAAGTCATATGATCAGCATGTACCTACTTTCTGTTAAATTATTAAACGGTATTTATGACGAAGGAGGTCTGGGTGTAATGTGAGCCAAAACAATTAAAGGATTTGTCGTAGGGTGAAAAAAGGAATAGGTATCAAGTGAAATTTAAGCAAAACACAGGGGATGCAGATGTAATTTATTCTATTATTTTTCAATAAGTGAAAGGGGTGTAAAAATATAAATGGGAGGTGTATTTACCATAAACCTTCTCTCACTCTCTTGCTCAAAGGTTGGGTTGGGTCCGTGTAGGACAAGGCTCTTGCTATTTACACCATCTTTTGTTAAGTACACTCATCCCCCTTTTCTACTCCCAATCATCTATTATATCATTTTCCCTAAAAGATGTACACCCATTTTACTTTTTGGAAATGTATTTCCAGAATTAACTATACCTATTCTGATAACATATCTCTAAAATTATAATTTATAGTTCAGAGATATACTTTCAGGATATGTATGTTTTTTTAATAAAATAACACTTAGGAATTAAGATTGTTGAAGAAAAATACAAACAAAAAAAAATCATTGACAAGATAAACATTTATCTTATACTCATGTTTTTTAGTTTTATTTTTATTCTATCATTGGGGTTCTTTAAATCCTATCTATAATCTTATATTAAATCTATCCTTATTGTTTTTAAACTCTAATTTTAAATCATCTTCACCATATATTCATTATATAATATTGTATTTTCATCAATAACTTACAATTTTTTAGTGTTTTCCTTCATGTAATACCATGTTTCAAGGTATGTTCATGACTAACTTCATCTATTATATACCTTAATTGTAAAGCAAAACTTTTGACGATATATTTTTTTTCCTTTAAGTGCATACATTCATTTTCTAAGCCAAGTATATGTTAACGATTTAGGCCTCAACCCTCAATGACTTTTTAAGTACTTTGATTGAGGTAAAATTTATAATTACCAAAAATATCTTTTTGGAATAACATATATCATTATGGAAGTGTATATCTGAAACAATAAATTATAATTCTGAAGATATATTTCTAGAATAAATATATTAATTTTGGAAATACATTTCTGGAAAGAAAAAGGGGTATACATCTTTAAGGGAAAAGAATGTTTAAATACTTTTGACAACTTTCACTGTAAATAAAATATTTTAATTCTTTATCTTTTTTTCAATTTAGTCATAAAAATTTATTTATTTTTACTTTATTTTTTGTCATTAACGGATTGTGTTAAGTACTAACATGATAATTATGATGTCATCCTCGTGTCATGTCATCTATACTAATAATAAAGGGAATACCCCTATTTGATGTACATATTTCACTAAATCATTTTACCCTTTGTTAATTTTTAAATTTTTATTACTTCTTCTAATAACTATCTCATGTTGTTAGTTTGTTTTTTCTTCTAACTTTTTTCCCTTTTTATTTTTAGTTAAAATAGTAAAGACAGCCTCTCTCCACTACTCAAATGATAATGTCGTCACCCATTAGATTTATAAAAAATGTTCAACCAACAAATAATAATGTCATAAAAAATGTCATATCATTGTAATAATATCATTAGGTACTACAAAAAGCAAGATATTTTAAAATACTAAAATCTAAAATAAAAAATACAAGAACAAATTTTTTTTACAGAGATAAAATCCAAATTTTGTCCTTTTTATGTTATAATCATGACAAATATAATATTTTTTGAATTTAGTCCTTAATGACGTGATAACAAACACTATTAATGACATCATTATTTGTTGACTTGACATATCATGATGTCATCATTGCTACACTTAAAAGAATAGATTAATGATAGAGACTAAAACAAAATAATAATAAAAACTAAAACTAAAAATAAAACCAAAAAAATATAGGAATTAAAATGTTATTTTTGCCTATAAATTACTTTTTTTTCGCTTTTTACATCACCTATTAAGATGATGTTATATGTTAAATAATAAATTTATAACAAAAAATTGTAAAGTTAAAAAATATTGAATAACTCATTTTCAACATTCATGTTTTTAAACAAATCATCAAATTCAGATTTAAATTTAACTTGTTTAAATAAATTAATCAAACTCTCAAACAATTTTTTTTTTAAGTCAAGGAAATGTAAGTATTATACTAAACTTGTTTACACTCATAAGCTCAAATATCACTTGACTGTAATTTAACAACAAAAAAATTGTTATCGTTGTTTGCTCATTACCTTATAATAAACAACAGTTATTAAGGATATAATTCAATTGATTGAAAAGAGTGTATAAATTATTATAAATATCCTATTACCAATTTTTAATTCCTACAGATAAAAAATAAAATACTGCAATTCTTTTTTTCTTTTTATCTGCAAAGAATATCATTAAAGAAAGCATTTGATGAGTAAGGAGTACACATGTAAGGCTTTAGCTCAAAAATACTAGAGTGGGGCTGCCTGACATATGTCTAGCAAAACATTCTAACTCCATGCTGCCACCCTTCTCCATCCACTGCTGCAGTGAGTATAAACTTCCATTTCCTTAGTTCCTTTATTACATATCCTTTTGTAAAATACTCCTTTTCATGGGAAACTTTTAAACATTGCTCCGGTCATTCTATTAGATTATCACGTATCCCATCTTAATTGCCATCTGCAACTATTCTTAATTAATTTTACATATTGTTATTACACTATGAACTTAAAATTTTGACTCCATCTTCTTTTTCTCTAAGTAATCATATAATTAATCATGAATGGCAGAAACTTGGGGACAATAAGGTGGTTTTTCCATAATTCACAATTACAAATAACCATGTATGACTTGCAAATAATCGTTTGATTAAGATGCTATTCTGAAGGTCATACATAGTCAAAAGTATTTCATTTCTGACCCTTAAAGAGCCCAATTAAAATCTCATAACACACAGCCCACACACTTGAAATACTGACACTAAACAACTAAAAGTTAGCTACCAAATAAATGAGATATCTCGATACCCAATTTAATTAAAAATAATACAAATATGGTCACACTACTTTACATTTTTTGGTATGACTAAACTTTTGTAGTAGTTCAGGCATATGCATGGTTTTCATCATGAGCACTGAAATCTATCCACTTTCATAGATGAAATTACCTTATTGGTATTTGCATATGGCTCTGCATTTTCAACTAATTTCTTCAAAGCATCAGCTCCCATGTATTTGAGAACCTAGGCTCATAAACCATGGTTGAATAATCATATTGTTGAGGTATTTATTGCATTAGAAAGGTGAAAAATACAAATACAAACATAATAGTATGTCATGTCAAGCACTACTAGCAGCACACTACTTCCAATGCACTCTCTTTATTAGTTAAAATTAATTAAAAACTACAAAATCATGACTGATGTTCATTAAATATGAAATGAGACCTACAAAATTTTGCATTTTCCAATAAATATTAACTAATACTAAGTAAAAAATAATGTATTCAAAAGAGTGTTAGAGATTGTGTTACTAACATTTCTCATGTCACTAATTGAGCCTGGAAAATTCATTTTTTAGAAGCTCCAAAATCCATTAGTGAACTGAATTTTTTCAGTTACCCTACGGAGGGAAGATAATATGAATAATATACAAAAAGCCAGAGATATACCTCATTTGCATCTTTGAAAAAGCTGAATTCATCTTTCTTTGGCCAGAGTACTCTCCAACACCTGATTTCAGAAAAAAAAAAAAATGGGAAGGAAAATAAGTAGATAGATGCAAAGTACATGACACAATTGAAAAAGTAAAGCAAAAGTGAACATTTATTATTTCACAAGCCTCAAGTGCTGGAAAATAACACAATGCATAACCTATCCTTAGATCCCTTAGATCCAATAAACTTTCTGAACCATTATTAGAGTGCCAGATTTGGTTAGCATTTTGATTTATTAGTTAGATATGGACACCATTTGAACCTAATGCATATTGAGGTACCATGAATATGTGTCTTGAACCTTGATTATTGACAGGATATATTTGGTAATTACACACTGTTTAAATGAAGGATATACAACCTTTCTCGGCCAAGGCGCCGTGCCAGCTCTTCCGCTAAAGCTTGACCTGGTGGATCATTATCAGTTGCCAGGATAATGCGAACTGCCTAAAATACAGAGAGAGGAAACCAAACTACTAAGCAGTTCACTTCTGTGTTAGAAAGATCCAATTGAATGGGAAGAAACCAAATGTGTGTACCTTATCCAAGTACTCTTTGCAGTTCCAAAGGTATCGAAATGCAGTGTCCTGATTTCATAGAGACAAGCATGCACAAATTAAAATATTATAAAAGCTAGAGTAATATAAACAGAATTTATACGTAATGGAAATATAACACATTTTCAAAGAATAAGCAAGCTATATTTGGAAGGGCAAGCCCTAACACAATGGTAAAGTTGTGCCTTAATAACTTGTTAGGTCATAAATTTGAATCTGGAAATAGTCTCTTTGTATATGCAAGAGTATGGCTGCGTACAATATCTTTTCCCCTTACCTTCGCATAGCGAGGAGCCTCTGAGCAATGGGGTACGTAGTTTTTATTTATTTTAAGCAAGCTATATTTGGATAATTTTGCAATAAAGGCAATTTGCTATGATTAGTAGGTAAAAGGAAAATACAGAAATCTGTTTAGATAGATTCTTCTTTTCAAGATTAAGAATTATAACTTATAAGGTTTCTTAGAAGGAAAGTGGTTCCAAAACACAAAATATCTCGAAACAATTAGTATCTATATCAAAAAATGATTTGTACTTTGACCCGTTGTTATTACATTTTCAATTACCCCAGACTCAGTAGAATAAAAATGAAAAATTAGAAAAGCAAATTAGTCTGGATATTTGAAATAATCCTGAAGTGAGAATGAGTAAGTCACAACATAACTTTGCAATTCATAAATCATAATGAACACATCGGCAAACCTGCAGAGTGGCCAATTACATTTCATTAGGTACTTAAGACCACGTCTAATCTATTTTATATATAGATATATGGATGATACACAGAAAGACAGATTTTGATGAAAGAAAAAGACGAAGTATTATGGATGTCACTAATTTTACTAACACTCCAAACCTTTTCAATTGGTGGCAAATCTTTTGAAGAAACCTTTTCTGGTGCACCCACTGGAACACTAACACAATTCCGAAAGCCAGCCTCCTCGAGTGAAAGCTTATCAATTTCCCCTTCAACCTATCATCATCATTGGACTGTAAGAATGTCTATAATTCTTTTTTTCTTTTTTTCAGCTTTCATTTGGAAATTGATGACGAAAGAAGATAAGGATGGGAAAAGTAAGTAAACAAAATTTACAATGATGATTTCAGAGGCTTGACTAATGTCATCTATTCCATACAGTATCTTGTCCGTGCCTTTTCCCTGAAAATCAAATTTAACATTTGAATGATAAACATCAGGTTATTATTACTTAGTATTAAGATCAATTATATTTCATATCAAAATGTGCTTGTTTAAAGTAACCCTCAACTTGGTCCTCCAAAGATTAGGGTGCCACCACATTAACCCTCCACAGATTTGTGACCAAATTATTTTATTCCCTTCAAAACTAGGTATCAACACATTAATCCTCCAAAGAATATTTTCATGACACACGTCCCTCAAAGATACAAAATAGTTACCATATTGTTCCTTTCATGTCACCACTTTAGTCTTCTACAAGGATGAATATGGTGAAATATTAGACTTTATAAGGACTAATTTAATAAAAATCTCTAAAGGACTAATGTGATGACATGTTAATCTTTTGAAGGATTAATTTAGTGACAAAAATATTGTGACAACAGTCCCACATTCTCTCTTTGAAATCATTGTAAGTAGTGTAGATTATTCTTTGCGTAGAACAGTATAATAATTATTGTAAATTGAGTTTTATGTTATGGACGGAATTAATTAATAATTATTTACTCTAGCCTATATATTATATTGTTGCTTATAGCTTTGTATTATTCATTTTCTCAGAATTAATATCATTCCCTTTTCATTCAAGTAATTTGCAAAGGGTTTTCCTTAATCTTTGAAGGCAGTGGCGGATCTAGGACCCTAGGTTAGTGAGGGCAAGTTATTTAAAAAAATAAAAACTTGATAATTATCATTATCATATGGGATAATTGAGTTCAAACACAAAGATAAAAGGTAAAAAATATAAAATTTTAAAAGATAAATATGTGCATTTTATTAAAATAAGATGATACATTTACTTACTCTCACATGTGAACTGATAAGAAAGTTCAAATACATAAAATTACGGTATGCAAAATATAAAATTAGGAGGTGCAAAATATAATATTTTTAGACAAATATTAGTAGTTTTATTGAAATGAGGGGGTGCTTTTGCCCACCCTCAATCCAACCTGGGTCAGCCGGTGTTTGGAGGATCAACTAGAGGGTTTACACTAATTTTTTAACTCATACAAGCAACAAAGCATCAGAAGATTCCAGAAACAATTATAGGCTCTTATTTTTCATACATTCATCTGTAAGCAATTAACCTTATAAATCTACTGATATGGTTGATGATTGCTAAATTACGGTTGTTTGGTCAGCGATAGAAATAACATCAAGGAGTGATTTTCAGCTGTTAGCATAATTTTTTGATATAGATTTGTATATTTTCCCCCCATAAACATTTTCTACAAATGAAAGTGTAGGCAAGGAGAAAAATTAAGCTTCATACTTGCATCCTTTCTTTTCCATCTCTAACACCACAATTGCCTTTGTTTCATCAAATATACATGAAATGCTTGTGGTGATTTCAAAACACATAATTTATTGTAATAAATACTTATTGTGATCATCATTGATTTGGCAAATTAATCAATATTTTCCTCCTTGAATCAATTATTTCGATTAGGAAAGTTTGCTAGTTGTTGTCAGTAGCCCTAGCGACATTGATAAAGGAATCAATTGCTTAACTGTGTATGAACTTATATGCTGTTATTGTTTCAATGGCAATTACATTATATGAGGTAACTCAAGTTTAAAGCTCCAGATTAACATCCTAACATGGTTCAAACTACAAAAGTTACCTGCCAAAATCTTTTCTCCATTGTTCTGTACTTGCAACCAACAAGCAACCCATTTTGTTTATAAGTAAAAGCAATGACAGTCTGCAAAAAAAATTCAATACACAATGATGTTTAGAACTTCTAAGGCTGTGTTTGTATTGGCGTTTAGCAAGTTTAACACCAAAGCTTCCTCTCAGTAAAATTGCATTCAATGTGCATTGGAACCCAAAAAAATACTTAAACCAAACACCCACTAACTAGTTAAGTTCTTAAGAATTAAACCATGTATAAAAATGTTTACAAAAAATACCAAGTAAAAAACAACTAAGACAACAAAGAGAAGAAACAACAATAATTATGATCATTGGCAAGATCCTTTCATTATCTTTAAGCCATGAAAACTAAAGAAAATTTACCTCTATGAGAGAGAAAAAATATATATGCACTACCTCTCTGGTTCAAGTAAAAGGATATAATTTTCCCCACGGTAGTATAACGCTAAACTTGCACACATCCTTAAACCCTTGATTATACAAATTCGTAAGCAGTGGTACTTACACATCCATACATATGCTGGATGTCTCTCAGTATTATTAAGTCATGGCAGTATTCATTCAATTCAATTGTGAATAATTAATTTTGCCAACAAAATACCAACTTTAAAACAATCAAATACCAATATAACTTTATTTAGTCATTATTATATTGCCATCAACTATCTTCCAAACCTAAAGCCACTGCTTTAGGTTAAAAATCCAAAAACATACTTCACATCCATCTTTATGCACTTAATATCAGTCTTTTAATTAAGATTTCAGGACAAAGTTCATGATGCCAAGATCATTGAAGATTTTTTTCCCTTATGAAATGGTATATAACCTGTGAGATCTAAATTCTGTTTTTCTAGAAATAAAAAAAATATTAATTTTACAATCATAAAACAAGAACTTGGAGGTTTTATAACAGAATAGGTGAAAATACCTTATTGTTAGACAATTGTCTTACAGCATTTCTGCTCAGGGTTTTCTCTGATATCAATCTCTCTCCAAAATAAGCAACAACCTAAAATAGGGAAAAAGCAAATTAATACATAAACAAATAATTCGACTAACATTGAAGGTTGCAATATATTGACAAAAGCACATAAAGAAACAGGCTTTTACAACTTGATAAGGCAATACATTAATACTCGTTCAAGATAGTAGCTTTGCCTTCCTCGCTCACACTTGGCCATACCAAAGTTATTAACCAGATTTACTAGGTAGCATGATTGAATCTTGGACAAAATATTTCTAAGCCTCTATTGGACCTTCAATATTGAGATATTAATTAAAAAGCCACATATTATGAAAATTGGTGAGACACTTTATACTAGCTGCTTGAGGGCCATATAGGGAGAAAAAGTAGTGTTATTGGAACCAAGTTGACCTTTGAACATAAGTAGCGGTGGATAATACTGAACCTTAGTTTGAAGTGTCAAGTGAATGCTCTGTTATTAAGACAATTCCTCTTAACAATTGGGAGAATAATGCCAAAAGCACAAGAAAGTCAAACCCTGTGTCTATTTCAGCTACAAAATGGTAATTATAAAATTGTAATTTGCACAGTGTGGTGATTTATAAGTAGTGTGGGAGAGGTCCAAGTTGGGAGTGTTGTGGCATATCACAATGTGTGCTTTGATTCACTTTTTTCTGTGTCTGTCGATGGTTTTTGCTTGACTGTGTGAGGATTTAGGCAAGACTTTTTGTCAATTATGTGGTGGACGCAAGATAAATTGGACGATATCAGACAGTCTTGTATTGAGACCTTCTGCTAGAATTTCAATGCAGCAGGAAAAACAGCATGCACTTATGTTTATTATCATGTTCTATTCTATCAAGTTTTATGTTGTTTGGGGGTTGCATCAAACATCAGTTGTCTTGGTGTCGAAGTTGTAGGTGAGTATATCATTTTGAAGAAAAATACATGATTTATGGACAATGTTAATATGGGAGATAGTAGTTACTAAACGGACCTGTCAGTGTGATAAAAACCATGGATTGTATAGCTTTTTGAGTGGTAGGCGCACAAAACATGGTGTACAGGCAATTGATCAAAGCTTATACCAATATCTTGTCAGTTTCGGATTTGGTGGTTGCTGCAAGAATTCGTTGTATATAAAGGATATCACTCTTTGAGGTGGTGTTCATGTTTTTTTTTTTTTTTTTTTGGGGGGGGGGGGGGGGGGGGTGCTTTATGGATGTCAATATGCTTTTGTATTTGGATTCATTTTTATCTTAGGAAGAGTCACACCTTGTGCTCTTTTCTAGGCTGTTGCTATTGAGAACAATGAGAAGATCAGTACAATTCATAAGATAATCAAATTTTTACTACTTCACTAGAATAGCAGTAAAATAACAGCTGAATTCTCAGAATGAGCAAGTTAAATACCTCAGGACCAAGTGGTTCCAACCCTAAGCTCTCCTCTGCTAATTGCCTATATGAATTGGCACTAGTACAAACCCCACTGTACAATTCCTTGTCATCTGCAGAAACCTAAAACCAAATAATCATGTAGAAGTAGTATGTCTTTGTTACCCCATTACAAGTTTTTATGTTTGAAAGGAGACATAAATTTATAAATACATGTTATGTCACCTGACCAGCCCAACCACATTGAGCTCGAAAACACCTCCACATGGCAAATTCACTACATCACAGATTTTCCAGAACGCATCACATCAAAACACAAACAATTATCACCAGTCACCACACACACAAAGCAGGTAGATGAAGAATACCAATCAGAGATAATGTGAAAAGACAAACTCCTCTCCTTTAACTGCCCACCTTTGCACTAGCATATCAAAAATCAAAACAAACAAGATTCAGAAACCTACTTGTAAACCAAAGACATACATAAGACTTGGTAGAGAAAATGGATTAGATTTTTAGGAAGAAAAGAAATTATACTTTTGGACAAAACAGGTTATGGTACTGCCCAGGCAAACAAGACTTTTCCAAGTTGATACCAAGAAGTTCCATTTTCTGCTTCAATAATTTCACTTTAGGTGCATCAAACGAACTGTCCACAACCGGCTCCACCCAACCTTCAAAAATAAACAATGATAGTGTAAAGGCAAAGGATTTTTACATTGTCATTTAATCACTGTTCTGTATGATAAATTTATCGACTTTTACAATGATAATGTAGATTTTCTTAAAAAGAATAAATAGTATATACATGGATAGTGTTAAAAAATAATTATATTATCATCCAATCACAAAATAACATGTAAGTGAATTTGTTAGTTTTTACAATAACTGTATTAAAAGTCACACTAAAAACACTAAAAATAATCTTTCACGGTAATAATGCGTAGAAATTAAACTCTAAGAAAAACTGAATCAATTTGGCTGCCCAGAAAAAAAATCAAACCAATAACACTAATAAATGGGGGAAAAGGGTATCACGAGAGAAGAAAAACGAGGAAAAATGAAGAACCTGGAGAAGTGGGCAGAGTGGTGGCACGAGCTACTGAATGACACCAAACGGGGCATAGTCTTGGGGATAACACTGTTGCTGCATGTTTTGTTCTGGGAAGCAACTTGGAGAAAAGGGAATGAGTGAGAGGCAGACACAGCCATTGATTCTGAAAAACCAACATGCTTTGTTTTTATTTTTAATTTAGTTTTGTATTGTTTGAGGTTTCATCGCTGGTTCTGGAATCCCTGTCTCTCTGTTTATCTTTCATCAGTGAACAGATATTTTTGCTTCCAACAACGCAAAACGCAATCTTTTAACAGTTTTTCTAATGACTAATGGAATATGGAATTATGGATGCATTTTTTAAAAACTTAAAAGAAATTATTTTCTTTGTACAAAAATATATGAAAAGTATTTAATATTTATATTTTTAAAATAACTTAACACAGTCTTGCAAAAAAATATAACTTAACACAGTTAATAAAATATATTTGTATCTAATAATTTCACGTAATACTAGTATAATAGTAATTTACGAGGATTTTTATATATTTGAAATAAAGTTTTGAATTACGATTGTAGTTATATTACATTTGATAAAATTGTAAGAAATCACAAAACACAAGTGCATGTGGTGGTGTCGTGGTGATTTCAAAATCTTGAATTTAAATTTTAAATATTTGAATGTATATGGTAATGTTGCTTGAATTAAATTGACTTTTTAAATTGTATTTAAATATATTTTCATAGTTTTTGAAATGTGTTCGAGATAGTAATTGTACTTAGTTATAGAGAAAAAAATTTATCCATTTTACACATTTATCCAATAATAATCTATTATTTTATTAAATTTGTTGACTTTTAAAATAATTTAAATATTGATTTGTGATTGAATAATTATGTAAAATTATTTCATAGTGTATATACATTAAATTTTTAGTTATATGGTATAAAATATCATTTGGATTATATTTAAGTATATGTTGAAAAATATTTATTAATTTATTTCCTTTGATATTTATTAATTGTATATGTATAACAATAAATAAATTTAAAATATACTTAAAAATGTATAGTATTTTGATTATTTCACAGGTTCAAATTAAACATTTATTATTTTATATTTATTAATTGTACATAAATGATAATTAATGATAATTCATAGGGTTGATATAGTGGTTTAAAGACTTTTTACATTCGCATGTTCAGGAACGATTTATTTAGAGAGATAATCTTTTATATTATTCCCTTCATGTACATAATTTCTTTGGGTCAACATTAGACACATATCAATGTTGTGAGTGAGATTAATCTCTAACTAGTGGAGTGGAGGACATCCATGTCTTTGTGATTTAGGAACTAGCTAAAATATTTTGTTGAATAAAATTTTATAATTTAATAAGCTAACTTTTTTAACTTTGAGCTAACTTGTCTGCTTTCAGTTAATTTTTTTTAATTAGTTTTATCGAACATAACATTTGATTAATAAACAATGATGATACATTGTTGAATGAATTACCAATTTTGTCTGTTAAGAAATGTTAATATGACTGTTTGACAAATTGTTTTTATTTATGCTTTTCATTCAACAATATACACTATCACAATGTATCTTATAGAGAGGAATCAAATTATACTTATGTAATTTAAGTAATCGTTACACAATTTTGTCATTTGATATAGAATTTTTTATCGACGTGGCCATTAAATTATATTTATATATTGATAAGATTATCCATGTTAAATTTTGTTGAAATTTAATAATGATGAGAAGATAATTTAATGATTTATATTTGAGTATATTTTGAAAATTTTATGTTACGTTGATTTTAATTTGTATGTATGACGTAACAAATAATTTTGGATTAGTATAAAATTTTGTATATTTGTTATAGGTGAAAGTAACTTTCAATCCAATTGTGGATTTTAAGAAAATATTATGCAATTGATAATTATTGAATGATGTAATAGTTTAATTATCAAAATTACACTAATATGATTTGATCCTACTCATAAAAATATAAAAGAAAAATAATGAATAAATT
>PYAF01001252.1:1483312-1513170 GCA_007407185.1 Glycine tomentella | reverse complement strand
CCTCTTGAACAACAATACACTTTTTTTTTTTTTTTTTAAGAGAGAGTCTAATACAGTACTGTTACAACAACTGTTTGTTATGACTAATTAGCCAGTTCAATTCTTAAAAAGAAAAAAAAAAAGAAAAGAGAAAGGTTTGGAAAATAAATATTTCAATTTTCAATCATCGAGAAGGGAGGCTATGAGATGAACTTTGTAATACCTTATTGTCAGTGTGATTTTTACCGAGGTTTGTGGGATTTTTCTTAGATAATGAATACTTAAGCAATTATTTTTAAGATTTTGATGAAAAGTGAAGGTGTATCCACAATATATCTAAAATATGATTCCACATGGGTATACTTATCTGACTCCAAATCATAAGTAGTTCAATAAAGAACAACAAATGATGCATGTATATAAAGATTTAATGAGAATATATATTTTTTACCCTGTTTTTGATCTGATTAAACATCTCATGTAACATTATTTAAGTAAAAATTGTTTATATCCAAGTTGTGAAGCTTTCCCATGAGTTCTTTTACATTAATTGAATGATAAGATCTTATTTATAAATCACATTAGTAAAATATAAATTTTCTTTTATTATCTCTATAATTACACTCATTGATTATTTTTTTTATATAAATTACATTCATTGGCTCACTATATGTCTTTAGGATTCTCTTTTTGTAGTGTCTTTCAATTTATTTTCATACTTCATCATTAAAATTAGGTTTACATATAAAAATAGTTTTAATTATAAAACTATTTCCTCTAAAAAAAATTATAAAACTATTTATTTTCGATTTGTATTTTTTTTATAATAAAAGATTACATAAATAAATAGTTAATTTATTATTTAGTAGTAGTAGCAGTAGTTTTTATTTCTATTTTCACTGTATACTGTACAAAATTAAAATTAAAAATATTTTCTCATACTAAACGACCTTAATGTAGTTACCTATCTCTACATGATTGGTTTTTCTCCTATAATGATTGGCATTACGATGGGTAATTAAGTTGACCACAATAGTTTTCTAGACAGTCATCAATTCTCTTGTTCTTCCCTCAAGTCGCTTATTCCTTCAATTAAAATTAATCAACCCTCCATCCTCAACAGCTCCAATAGGGTTAGGACTACCCTTCAACATTGTCCATGTTGTGCTTGACAAATAATATCCTTTTAATCAGGTTTTTTTACAATAATTCATGGAATGCGTGGATCTTTATGTGAAATTAGTATTTATTAGGTGATCTAGTATTGTATTGCTGAATTATATATAGAGAATTATCACTTTTTTCTGTTCTCAGAACTAATTAGAACCCCCTCAACAACAAAAAAAACTAATTAGAACGAGCTGTAATATCTCTTTAACCTCTTGTTTCGTTTATTAAAACATTCTTAATGAACTCTAGTCTCAAAAGGCAATGTGTAAATGTATGTTGGCAAATAAATTGTGTTTTCATTAACTTTGACAAATTCTATTTAAAAAACTTCATAACAAACATGCCATTCAAGTTCAAACTACATACAATATGTATTATATATGAACAAAATGATAACAAATATGAGAACTGAAAAGAACTGGATGTGTGGCGGAATTTGTAGCAAATATAACACCTCAGATGTTTCTGTTTTGTTCTGCTTGACATTTTATGCACCATTTTGTCCATTCTCGAGCTAGGCTGACGAAAAAATTATTCAATTTTTTATTTCTTTTGTTTATCATGTTTCTAGCTAGATTAATTCTTGTTTAGAGTTTCAATTACAGTTTTTTTGTTTAACATACATAATCACTTAATTTTTTTGTGTGACTTCAAATGCAGTGCACCAAAGGGCACATAATTTATTGTTCTCCCTGCTGTAACAAGCATGGGTACAAGTGTCCCTTTTGTTCAATGTTCATCGGGGACAAGCGTTGCCGAGCTATTGAGACAGTGATGGAATCAATGAAAACCGTGTGCTGTTATGCAAAACATGGTTGTAATGCAATTGTGAGGTACAGTGAGAAACGTGATCATGAGAAGACATGCACCTTTGTACCATGTTTATGTCCCCAGCCACGTTGTGATTGGATTTCCAATTCCAACGAATTAGGGCAACATTTCAAAGTGAAGCATTTCTACAAGAGAATACCATTCAAATATGGAGAGTTTTTTTATGTGTCGTTGAGGCGCGACACGACGACTCGTGTTCTTCAAGCGGTAAGTGATGGAAAATTGTTTGTGATCAGCAATGATAAGAGGGAGAAGGAAAATTCATTGATTCTTTTTCATGTTGGGCCAAACTCGTGGATCCCTAAGTTTGATTATGAAGTTAGGGCAAAGTCTGATGGTGCAGTTCTATTGCCTCAAACTTTTGTGGAGACCACTCAAGGAGTGAAGTTTGAGTTTTCTTCACTAAGCTTTTTACACATTCCAATTGAGATGTGGCCTTGTAATGGACAGATGAAACTGCAGTTTCTGATTACTACCGTGAGTGGTGCTGATAAGGTTGTTAGTGAAGAAGAAAATGAGCAAAACGATCAAACATCGAACGGGAGGCCCAAAAGGATCAGGAACCGCCCAGTTGGATTGAACGACTTTTATCCCTAATATCAACTGATACTCATGGATACTTCACTCAGTATTTGTGAAGTGTCCAAGTCTTTAAAAATGTTTGGAAAATTAATTCCAACAGAAACATAGAAACATTTATCCTTGATGAATTTAAGAAAAGAATGAAATTGATAGTTTTTCTATTTGTAGACATAGTGGAGTGATTTTATAACGATAATGGTTTATAATTTTTATTTTGCTTTTAGTAAAGTTTGAGAAGTATGTTGTTAATTTGGATTTGCATAATGACAATTATATATTTATTATATTTTATGAATATTTATACCTATCTAGACATGTATTTCACACATACCATATCCTATATATGTTAGAATAGTGGTATATCAAATATATGTTTTGTTGTTAGCATATCATATACGTGTTGTATTGGATACACATGTCGTATTTGAGCATAATATGTTGACACATTATTATAATTATTGGATTTGTTATCTACTGTTATGATGGTTTTGCCTTTTGGAAGTTGTTATAAGTACCGTCATATATATGTATGAAAGGGAATAAGATAAAGAAGAACTTTCCATCAAATTCTAATTCCCTTCTTTCTTCTGGAGGTATTTCTTGACATCATATAATAAAAGGTTATTATTTTGATTTTATCAGTAGGGCCAATCCTTATCATTCGGTTCCAAGAATCACAGACCGATTGGAATATGCAATTACGTACCAAGTGCTACACACAAGGGCCCATCTAGGTCTTAGATTAATATATGCTTGGCTTGTTTAATTATACTTTGTTACGTTTCTGTTTGAGTACATGGAGTCTTGTTAAGCATATAATCGAACGATGAATTATATATAATAACTTTGTAAAAGTAGACCTTGGCTTTTCTTGAGTATGTTGTTTTCATCAAGTAGCTAGCTAGGAGAGTTAAGAATATGTACTTTTTTAATGATGAATATGAGGGATGTTGTTTTAAATTTATCTATATAGCTATTTGTTTTTCTTTGTGTACAACTTTAGGTTTTGCTAATTCATAAAATAAAAATTAGGTTTTGCTCAGAAAAAATATATTTAGTCGTGTGTTTTTGTTAGAAGAATATTCTCTGCTCACAAAACAATTTTTGTGAAAGATGTTTATTCTTGAAAATTGTTTTCTTTTTTCTTTCATAAAAATAAGAAATAAAAAATATATTTGACTAGTGTAGTGTTTAAAAAATTATTTCCAAAGGTACTCTGCTAGTATCTTTTCAATTTTTAAAACCAAAAATATCAGATCATATGTTTAAGTTGTTTTGATTTTCTATTTTTAGTTCTTTATTTCTTGTTCTTTTAACTTATTTTCTCCCCCTATTCCTCTTATCTAAAAATTATTTTTCACTAAAAAACAAAAAACACTAAAGCACAATCAAATACAAGTTGAATGTTTTTTTTTTTATCGGGATCGAATCAGTTTGTGTGAATTGTAAGACAATTACTGTCGCCTAGAGTATTTTTTTTCCTTTCTCTTTTATATTTTTATTTTCTTAATTTATTTTTTCACTAAAATGTTTAAAAAAATACTTTTCACGAATGTTTTTTATTCTATTTCTTTTCGATAAATTTATATCTATACTAAATAACATTTGAAAAAGAAAATGTTACTTGTAGAGTAAAATATTTACATTCATATTATATGATGCATTCACCTCACTTTACCTCATTGTTTTCTCTTTCTTCTATGTAGATCACCTATCACATATATATCATCTACAACACAACACTTAATAAAGGCTCAAGGTTTAAGGAGGATTAACCCATAAGACATGACTATTTTTTAAAAAAAAAAACAATTCAAATGTCCAAAAGAAAAATTAAAGTATACTCAATGAGAATAATTTTAACTCATTCTTTGTCAGAATAATTTCAACTTGACTTTAGCTACTGTAATTTCAATTTGGTCTCGACTAAAGTATTTTTAACTCTATTTATTAAATAATATTAACTCAATCTCAATTAGAACATCTTTAGCTTAGTCTTGATTGATTAAGATATCTTTAACTCAATCTTGACTAGAATATCTTTAACTATTGGTTTAATTTTGACCAAAGTATCTTCACTTTGGCCTCACTTAGAGTATCTTTATTTTGATCTTGGCTAAGACATTTTCAACTTGGCCTAGACCGCTAAACTTTGACCATGACATTTTTAACTCTACCTCAACTAGGGCAACTTTAGCTTGGCCTCACTCAAGGCAACATTGACTCGACCTAAGCTAGAGAATCTTTGGCTAGACATTGGTCAAGGCAAAATCTTATAAGAACAATTTAATTCTTGAAAGAATGAAAGTTATGATTTAGTCTCTGTATGTGCAAAAAGTGTAACAATTATGTCTAACTATTAAGTTTTTAGGACCATTTTATCATTAAGTTCAATATTCAAGATCAATTTAATATTAAGTTATATTTTTTAGGATATTTTGATATTAAGTTGTAAATTTTATGATCTAATTCTTTTAAGTTATACATAAAACATACTTGTCACGCTTTTTATGGATTATAATTTTATATTTATATTTGTTAAAAAAATTATAGATTATAATTTCATATTTACAATTGGTCAATTTTTTTATAGATATATTTTTATATTAAATTTAAACCGAGTCCATTGAAATTTTGATGGGTTAACCTGGCCCAAAGTTGCAAGCCCACATCCAGAATCCGCTTCGTTCATTCGCAGCACCGCAATCCCTAATTCCACATTTTCCCTTCTTCGTTCACCATTTTACCTCACCAGTTTGCGAAAATTTCAAGTCCAACACTCACTTCGTGCAGGTAACGATTGCTTTCTTTCTTTCGCTTTTTTGTTTTTTTTCAATCGAAGGAAATGGTCTGTTTCATTAGATAGATAGAACCCACAAATTCAAGTAGCTTATTACCTTCACTATTTGTAATTAACTCCTCGGTGGTTCTTCCCTGCGCCATGAAAAATTCCAATTAATGTACTATCAACTTGAAAATTTGGGTCAATTCGTTCTTTTTTTTCTTCTGGGTTTTCTCTTGTAGATTGCAGGAGCATCAAATTTATAATGTGTCTTGTGTTTCATTCTATTGGCTACCATTAAGTTCAATTTGCTTACTAGCTTTTTGTTTTGTTTTATTGCGCGCTGGTTGTGATTCAATTATGGTTCCTGTTTTGTTGTGTATGAATTGTGAAATATGCATATTTCAGTATCTGGGGCAGAAAAATATGAGATGAGCATTTGATGTTTTGATTTGGATCGTAAAAAAGAGTGTTTTGTGATATCCCACGGGAATATCTGGATTCTAGTTTAGAACGCTTCCCAATTCACTAGCTGATTTTGTATTTTTTATTGAAAGGAAAATGATGAGTAGACACCCAAATGCTAATTGATACTTGAGAAATGTGGGTGTTTGGAGTAATGGGGTGTTCACATATCATTTCTGTTATTGAAATTGGAAGTGCTAGAAGAAGTTGATGTTTTATGTGTTTACTGTTTAGCATCTGCTACCTTCTTTCGTGGTGATCTCTTTTGTTTGAAGTGTCTGGGGTGAGAATGTGGATGAATATCTTAGTTGTATTTGATATCATATATGTTATATGTCATGCGGTATGTGGCTCAACCTTAGGATGTTGGGAAAATTGTTTCAGGGGTGGTGCTACTAGTTTGTTGAAAGAGCATTTTTTTCAGCATCTTGATTTCATGAGTCACTATTTTGACTGAACAAAGAGATGAGGTTTATGCCCCTTTCCAGATTAATTCGCCATGTCCCTCGGCAGCATACACGTGGACCTTTGCAATTTCGTGCTTTACAGAGTGATTCTATTCCTAAAGATCCACAGGCTAAGACAATAAAGTACAAAATTCCTCAATTCTATGATCCCTATGGCCCCAGACCTCCACCCTCAGAAAAAGTCATTCAGCTTGCAGAACGAATTGGAGCACTATCGGAAGAAGAACGTGGTCAAATTATGCCTACTTTGTCAGAAAGATTAAAACTTCCAAAGTTGCAGCCAATTTCCACAGATGGCATGGGCATGGGTACAGAAGGTGGTGCTGCTGGACCAAAGGTTGAGGAGAAAAAGGCAGAGAAAACAGCTTTTGATGTGAAGTTGGAGAAATTTGATGCTGCCGCAAAGATCAAGGTGATTAAGGAGGTAAGAGCATTTACTAGCCTAGGATTGAAAGAGGCCAAAGATCTTGTTGAAAAGGTTCCAGTTGTGCTAAAACAAGGAATCACAAAAGAGGAGGCAAATGAAATAATAGAAAAAATAAAAGCTGCTGGAGGAGTTGCCGTCATGGAGTAGAATTTTGATTGTTGGTTGAGATCACAATTCGTAATTTCCAATATGTTTTTAAGTTGCCATATGCTTGGCGAATGACTGTTGGAAGAAATTTCTAAAGGCACAAAGCAGATTTAAGGGTTAAGAACCAATAGTTGAATAATATTTAATTTTTTGAATCAATTTTTTCTTAGTTGAGTTTTCTGGTTAATTATTGTATAACTTATAACTGCTGTGTTGGTTTGACATTGGTAACACTTTTTGCCTATCCTCTGCTCACATCTTTTCTTCCAAAGTGAAATATTTATGAGATCATAGGGAGAATTACTTTATGAAATTTTCTTTTAGTTATTTGAGATTCCTGTGCTTGATATAATAAACTTGGTGGTCTTCTGTTTGGACTGGTGCCTGGTGGACCTCTTATGAAGTATTATGCCTCTTTTTATAGATTTATAGTCTATTAATTTAGGTGTCAATGTGCTATCCTTGTTCTAAATATCAATGTATGATGATTAGAAATTTAGAATGGCTGTGACTTCGGTAATAGATTCGTATGAATTATTTTTTATTTTTCTATGACTTTGTCAACGAAAATTTTTGTAAAGGAACGCTGTTCATGAAATAGGGTTGTTATGCACTGAAGTTTTGTCAAGAATGAAGATAACCATATGCTATTCTAGACGGAGTCTAAGGTGCCAAAGTAGAACATCTTTCGCACAATGCCAAAGGAAAAATAAATTGCTTTCAACCTTTGGATTTATTAATAAAAAAACATAAATGAATGAGATTGATTCTTAATTTTCTACTTTTTTTTTTCTTTTTACTTTTTTTTTTCTTCCTCCCCATTATACCTTGGTACCTTGGTACCTTTCTGTCTTCCTTCTCTTCTCTACCAAAATGAAAAAACTCAACCGTCGATCATTTTGGCTGGTCTTTCTAACGCCGATTCACATGCAAACTAAGTTGAAGTGACTCAGTATGACTTGTTGGCGATTTCATCAATTTGTAATTAAAAAAAAACCCACATCACATAGCAAATTCAAAAAATAGAATCCAAAAGAATAGGAATGACAAATGCAAAAATAAACTACAAAGCATATCTAAAAAAGAACAACAATGACATCTAAAAATGAATTACATAGCATATTAAAGAAAAAGGAAGAATCATCAAATTCAGAAACAGATCAGCCTTGACACCATCTCACTCACAAGGAGTCTTGACGCCATCGTGCTCACGTCTGCAAGGAGCCGGGACATTGTTGCACTCACGCCTGCATGAACTTTGATGCTACTGCGCTCACATGGAGCCTTGACACTGCTGCACTCACACATGTAGGAATCTCAATGCCACCACGCTAAGGGAGGAGAAGTATGGAAAGAGAGGAAGAAAAAGAAAAGAGACATAATGAGAAATTAGAAAAGTAAAAAAATTAAGACTTTCAAACTCTGTGAAATATGTTTTAATTCATCTCTATTCTATTACTTGATCATGATGTTTGCAAGTAATAACTTCGTACTCTTATTTGACAATTGTGTGATCGAATGAATGAAATAATTCAAATAATCTCCTTATTTAAAGGATACGTGTGCATAATGACGATGGTTATGATGATCTCATGTTCCCCTGCTCCCCTTGTTTGTATGCTATGATCATATCAGATTCTTTCTTTAGCAAAAGCATTTTTTAACAACATTTAGCCAAAGTAATTCAAAATATAATATCATGACATGGATGAGAATGACAAAAATTAAAGTAGCATGAGTTAGCCGCCGATTATGGCCAGTTTAAAAATAATCTGGAGGACAGTTTCGGCTTTTTCAACCAATAAAGTGTGTTTTTTTATATAATTTTTTTTTTTTTTATCTACGAATGTAAGATAAGTTGTATTTCATAAGTATAACTTATGGTAGTATATAATAGTAATTTTTGACGGTTATATACTGTCACAACTCACAAACCTAAATGCCATATTTTTTTTGAAGCCCCTGAATGCCTTACTTGTAAAGTATTACTTATTTTATATTAATAATCTTTTAAAAAATATATACTAATTTAATATTTTTGAAGGTTACAATAAATTGGTAAAAAAAAAACCACACTCTTCTCCAACTTCCCAGTCCAAAATTGGTGGAACACATCTTTGAAGTTCTATGCTTGTTTTATTACCACAAATTTTGATTGGGTCCATTAATACATACGCGCGCGCGCGCACACATATATATATATATATATATATATATATATATATATATATATAAATAAAAGGGATCAACTTATTTTAAGAGAAAAAATTACTTTTTATTTTTATAATTTATTTTCTTAAAATCTAATAGTTAAAATTAATTATTTATTATAATCATTAGATTTCAAAAAATAAATAAAAAATAATTACTATTAAATTAAGTTTATCCCTCATCATTTGTGTATATATATATATATAAATACTTTGATTTGATTTAAATATTTTGTCATCTTTATTCTTCATAAAAAATCTTCTTATTATTATGATTGAAGTTTTTTAAATGGAATAAAATATACTGACATTAAATTAAAATAAATTACTGCTTTAATTTGATTTAAGTGTTTTGTGATTTTTTATTCTCTATAAAAATCTTCTTATTGTTATCAAGTTTTTTTTAATGTTAAAGCCTCCATGTAAATCCAATTGAATATTGTGTGATCTTTTAAGAATCTCTCTATAGAAAAATGAACAATACATCAAATCGGTTTGGTATTTATTATTCAAACTCGCACGCATGAACAAAGAATACATTCTACGATTATAATTTGTATCTCAACATTATCAGAAATAAGATAAAACATTTTATATTATAGTTTCGGAAAATGTTACTGCTCTTTAATTCCATATAATGTTAAGTGCTGTTGCAATGACAATAATGTCTTCATTTTATCTTTTCATTTCAACAAATAACAATAAATATATATTTTAATAGATACATATTATCTCACCAACAAATTATTTATATTTTACAATTACATCAAACACAAATTTGATTCAATAATTAAAATAAACATAAAAAATTACATTGAATTTATACTTTTATAAACATATTAATTAGAATTAAACATTCCTTAAAATTAAATAATAATTATTTAAATTATCATATTAGAAACACGAGAATACCAACTAGTTGTACACAGAAATGAAAAGCGATACGTTTTTATTAAATAATTTTTATGAGTTTATTAAAATATATAATAATATTCACATAAAATTAAATTTATTTAATAATAAAAATTGTGAAAAAAATTTCAGACCTTCCACGTACACAAACTTGCTGGCATGCCTTTCAGTGTGTCGTACGCATAACCAAAAATGAAAAGAAAATAAAAACAATCGATTCAGAACAGATCAGATCTACCTACAGGAATATTCCAGAGAATCTGATTGTGACAGAAACAAGGATTATTAGGATTTTTTAATATATATATATATATCTATATATATAAAGGATTATTAAGATTAAGAAATAAGACGCTGAGAGAAAGAAAATACACATGTAAATATAAATTTATTTACCAAGAACGATTGGATCGGTTATAATTGTTTGTGTATCTTGATTAAGTGATTTAAAATTTAAATTACGATTTTGTTTATGAAATAAATTATATCAAAAAGAAAAAAATCATTTTATATACTATTTATATTAATATTATGATCAGATAAAAAAAATATGTTTTATTTTAGAAAGAAAAAAAAAAGTTAAAGGAATGCAACAAGAGAAGAAGAAAGGTGTGAGCACAGAGTGTGAGCACGTGTCCCCCATAACAAAACGTTGTGGTTCAAACTTCAAAGACAGCAACAACAAATGTCATTTGTGAGTGCAAATGTAGTCACTGGGGAAAACACAGATCATAATTCATACTACACCCATAACAGCACCTGACTCTGCTTTTTTTTTTTTCCTTAAAAAGCCCGAAACCTCTTTGCAACCAACAATTCCTTGGTTAAAATCAACTCTGTTCGGTCTCAAACACTAAACACGTATACCCTCTCTCTCTCTCTCTCTCTCTCTCTCTTCCTTAACGGTTACGAAAGTGAAACAAAAATGGTGGCATCAGACGGTGGCGGTGGAGGGAGATTGATGAAGAAAGTTCTGGGCTTGGGGTTTTGGGTACAAGGATTCAGGTGTTTTCCATGGTTGGTAGTGAGTTTCTACCTCAAAGATGGTCTCAATGTGGACCCTTCCACTCTTCAAATTCTTCAAAGTTCCGCTAATCTTCCCATGGTTGGAAAACCACTCTATGGCCTCCTTTCAGACTCTGTCTACATCTCTGGCCAGCACAGAGTTCCCTACATCGCCCTTGGAGGTACACCATACACCAAATCTTCACTGTTTTTGGTTTCTCTGTGTACCCTCTTGCTTTCTCTCTCTGATTTGATCATGTTAGAGCCAAGTTGCACACTTTTGCAACGTTCCTACACTTTGTTGTTGGTTCCGTAATCTGGGGATTTGGGAATTGAGGATTGGTTGTTCCTTCTTGTTCCAAATGGATAAGAGAATTGATGAATGAATGAATTGATCCTTTTGTGTATAACTGTGAGGAAATAACGTTTGCTTCTTCAGTGTGGGATGCTTTAATCTGGAAAAAAAAATGCATAAAGAAAAAGGAATGAAGAAATAGTAGGATTGAGATTCTGGACTTGAAAACAATGAGATAGAGTTTGGTATCTTACTTTTTTTTTTTGCTTTTTGTTGGAAACTATTTGATGTAATAATCTCTAAAGTCCCATGTTTTTTGTTTATAGATTCTTTAAATTCGTTAGATACTGCTGGTTACTGGTTAGTGGTAATATATTATCTATTTTTCCTTGTATCAAGCCTAAGGCAAAAAAAGGATCTCCAGGATTTTGGCCAGTCATCGCTCCTAAACAAAATTAGAAACAAAGAGTGAAAAACCCAAATATGTGTTTTATTGCACTTTAGTCTTTTCATTCTGAATTTGTTCCAAAGTATATACGTAATCGTGTATATCTTTATGATGCACTCCAGTTGGTATCTCCACATCTTCGTTTCATTTAACATAAAAGGTTGATGTAATTAAACTACTCCTTCCATATCTGTTGGACTTTGGAACATAGTCATTTCAAGTGCAGCATTGTGGAACTTCATGATTATTTCTATCCTCGTTGGTCTAAAAATGTTTTTTCGTTTTACTTGTAAGCTATTCCATCTCCTCTCTAATTAGCAAGAATCCCTGATATGCCAGTCCTAGTCAAAATATTGACCTAAAGGGAAAAAATGAGTGATAATGGTTCTTACCTCATGAAGTGGCAAATAGCTAAGGTAACCAATTGTATGATTTGATTAAAAGACTTAGCATGAATCAATGACCTCTGGGTCCAACATTTTGCTTGCCTTGAATTTTGATGAATTTCTCTCTCTTTTTCTTGATGGACATTTCCTCCATGGTTTCTTGGTTGCTAAAATTGGAATTGGTATTGAAGTTTCTCCATTCAAGCTTTCATCTCTAAGAGCAGCTTATAATATTATTGCATTTTTCGATTTTGTGCAAGCAGTCTTCAATTATAGTATTGAGGAAATCCCCTTTTTTGGGTGGAAATTTCCTACTAAATTTCTTGATTGCTAAAATTAGAATTGGTATGGAAGATTTTTTTTCCCTTCATTCTAGCTCTCTTCTATAAGAACAGCTTTATGGCATTTTTTTTACAAGCAGACTCATTCTAGGAACTCGATAGTTTTAAACTTTTAATTATATTGATGAAAAGTCATCAACTAAAGCTTCAAAGAAAATCACATCTTTTATGAATTTTAAAATCATTCCAGCTGTTAGAGAGATATACAAAACCATTCACCTGTTTTCACTTAATAACTTGAGTTTTTTGGATAGTTGTTTTATGACATGGTATAGAAGCCTCTTTGACCAAGTGGTCTAGAGTTCAATCCTTGTCTCTCCCCATTCTCTTCTGATGAAAATTTGAATTATAGCACAAGGTCGGTGAGCTTGTGTATAATACACTCTTCAAGTCCATAGGGCTCGTGTTAAGGGGCATATTAAGATATAATATAAAAACACTCGATTGTCTTCACCTATTACATTAAGCCTTTGGGATAATTGGTTCATGATACCAATGTTCCCGTAGTTTTATTGCATTTCTAATTTCTATGGTTGATATAACTAATTCCTAAAGTATTTCTCTGAATCTGTTTTTGCAGCTTTTTTGCAGGCACTGTCGTGGCTAGTCATAGCAATCTCTCCAACAAACATGTCTATTTTCACAATCTCCATATACCTCCTTCTTAGTAATCTAGGTGCTTCAATAGCCGAGGTTGCAAATGATGCCATTGTTGCAGAGATGGCTAAACAGACTCCTTCCTCAACCAAGCACCCCCAACCATCCTCCTCAGGCAATCTCCAATCATTTGTTTGGATAGCTTCCTCTGCAGGAGGAGTCCTTGGAAACCTTCTTGGCGGCATTTTTATTGGCCGGTTCTCCCCACAGTCCATGTTTTTATATTTTGGCCTTCTCCTTGCTCTCCAATTTTTTATAACCATCTCGGTTCATGAGAGTTCTCTCAGGCTCCCAAAGTGTCCATCTGGTGGGTTAAGGAAACAGCTTTCACAGCTATTGGTTGCTCTAAGAAAGCCTGAAATTGCATATTCAATATCATGGTTTACAGCATCTTATGCCATTATTCCTGCACTTACAGGCACCATGTTCTTTTACCAGACACAGTATTTGAAAATAGACTCATCAGTATTGGGTATCTCCAAGGTGTTTGGCCAGGCAACAATGCTCCTATGGGGCATCATATACAATCAATACTTCAAATCTGTCCCACCAAGGAAACTGATATCGGCCATTCAAGTTATGATGGCATTCTTGATGGTTTCAGATTTCCTGTTCGTGCAAGGTTTTTATCGACAAATGGGTGTGCCGGACTCGCTCTATGTTGTGATTTTCTCAGGATTCTTGGAGGTTCTATTTTTCTTTAAGATTCTGCCATTCAGTGTCCTAATAGCACAGATGTGTCCCCCAGGATGTGAGGGTTCTATAATGGCATTTCTTATGTCGTGTGTAGCCCTTGCATTCATTGTGAGTGGATACCTTGGTGTTGCACTTGCATCGTGTATTAAGGTAACAGGAAATGACTTTTCAGGACTTCCATTTGGACTTATGATACAAGCTGCATGCACTTTGGTGCCAACTTTTTGGTCATCATGCATACCTGATAAGGTAGAATCAAAAGCCAAAAGGAAAGACTAATTTATTAGCTTTTAGAGAAATAAAATATAATAATGTGATTCAAGGAAATAGTGGTATGATGCTGAAGTGATTGATTCTGTTTCATTTCATTGCCTTCATGCATCAGCTGGCAGATACAAGCTATATTAGTTTGTTTTCTAGATTTTTTATTCCAAACATTTCTAAGTCATAGGGTGTAAAGGTATGACCATGTGATGATTATTTTCGTTCAAGTAGTGCTTTTGTCTTTAGATTGAATATCAAGTGGATAGGCTCTTCCTTTTTCATTTGTGATATTTTGGATGGATTTTGTATTTTGAATGGTTTTATTAGTTGATTTGTTGATGTAGAAGCAGCGAGCATCATTTGTAAATCATGTCAAACGGAATGAGCCATGTAAGCAGAAGCTACTAATGATTTTAATAGAAAAATAAATTCATTTAATCTTTAAAATAAAAAGATTTAATCAGTTTAAAAAAAATTGAGGAATCAAATTCACACATAACACCATAGTTATAGTTAGGTATCAAGAATCTTTTCTTTCAATAAAAAAATTTCCTTCCAGTGACGGGTGCTTAACTTATGCCACAAATATTTTGATTGAGCTTTGCCACTTTCCAAAAGGCACTTAATTTGCTCAGGAGGGTTCAAACCCATCTTGTGTGCACGCTCCCAACTTTCTAATTCTAATCGTCAATCCAAGGCAGGCTCCATACATCATATTCATGTTAAACATCCGCAAAACCTGCTCTTCCGAACTATAATCATCTTCTGTGGAGAAAAAAATAGAAAAAATAAATACTAATATAAGCCAACAAATAATAATAATATTAATCTTGCATTTGATTTTTTGAGATTTCAACCCACAAAAGAATAATCAGAACAAATGAATGATCATTATTATATGTTTCAAGTTAGAACTATAGAGGCCACTAGTTACCGGGACGTTTCTCGAAAACTTTAGATTTCTTCTTTCTTGATATAGAAGACAACAACTTGTTAGTAGTATATTTTCTCTACCTGTAGAACCTCTTGTTTTCTTCCTCTTTCCCTCTCCGAAATTTTCTAAATTTTGGGAAGCTTCTCTCTATTTGCCTCTAGGGAACTTAGGAAGTTAAATATATGATATATTTATGTGAATGCAAGGGAAACAATCCCAGAACTAGATTAAAGCACTCTTGGAAAAAACCGTTATAAATATTTGTATATATTTAAATTTTGAATTAATTTTAGGATATATGTATATATATATATAATTATATACCATAAGTTAAAGATATGATATATTTTGAAAAAATATTTATTAAAAAAGGTTAAAGGTATTATATTTGTTACCAATGAGGGCTAAGTAAGTAGAGTGAAAACAAAAAAAATTAGGGTGAACCAAGTTTGAATCGTGACTCCGAGAAATCTCCATGTTTAGTGTCTATTGGAATTTCAATCAATATTTACCTTCAAAGAAGAATATACACGAAAATAGAGAAAAAAAATTATATTTGCTTACAATGAGAAATTAAGGAAGCTCTTAACTAAAAAAAGAAAAGAAAAAGAAAGAATATTAATACTTCAGAAAGATGTTATGAATAAATGGGAAAAAGATTTAGTCCTCTTGACGCAGTAATTTTGGCCTGCCAAAAACATTGCAACTGCTCAAGGTTTTTTTTTTAAACAAACTAAACTAATTTGTTTATATTATTCTTTACCCCCTTTAAAAGGAGCCTCGTTTGCTCTTTCATATTAGTTATTCTTTCCTTTCAAATTATAAGTTAATTCTTTTGAAAGTTTTGGTTTATCTACTCTTATCAATCTGATTCCCTGTATTGAACGAGAGTATCTTTAGAAATTGTTCTTGAATAAGAATATTCTTTAAAATTTATAGATTTTTAGGAGATATGATTTATGTCTCATTAATCATATAGGTCGTTAGCTTAAAGAAGAGATTGATGGTAAATGCGAAAATTGTTATGTGACTTTAAAAGACTCCCTTAGAGCCCAAAGGATATGGGCACGTTGCTTAAGATAATGAAATGCACGTTGACATGCAAAACAAAGATGACAACAGTACGAGACTCACCATGGATGTAGGTTAGCATTGGTGCAAGTAGTTCTTGGAAAAACAAAGAACGTAAGTTAATTTACATATAATGATGATTCCATGTTAAAGTTAAACCAAGGCAATCCAAAATGTCGGATTTTAGTTTTGTTAGAATATTAGTGAGGGGTTCGAGCACATGACCCCTTCCTTCTCACTTTTTCCTTCAACCATCAAGTCAATTGTATAACTCTTGATATGTTGCCTTGGTACTTGAACAGAAGGTTGGTTTTCATGCACTAGGCTCATCATCCATTATTTTGTTGAGGACGCTTCATTTTTGAGAAGATGGGAGAGTCCTGCAATAACATGTAAACGGCTATTTGGGACACCCGTCTTTGCCAGGGCCTTGCCATTGTTGTCAAGAAGCACAAAGCAAGATAACATCATAATTAAGGAGCTGCAATAGGAAGATTTAAAAATAAGTCAGCAAGAAGTCATTATGAACAAAATGTATTCTCCTGAGATTAAACAAATAGATAAATATTGAGTTATTCGTATACAACATTATCCTCAAGGTATAAAAGATAGCAAAACCAATGTCAATGAAGGTCATGCAAGAATATCGAGAAGTAATAGCTTTAATTATTTCCAAAGGAAAACCACGAAACTAGATTTCAATTTCCACATAATTTCGAGAAATAGAAATGGCTAAAGTATTCAAAGTAAACTTTTAAGTCCATCCTAAATTTGGACCTCCACTGTTTCCATCAAGTGAAGGATAAGGGCCTCAAATCTCTCAATCAACAATGCGTTTTAATCTAAATTAAAATTAGATGCTCTTCCCATACCCCTCCAAAAAATTGATGTTTCTTGTCAGAATCATCATCTCAAGTTTCACATAGAAATATGTCAAAATAGATCCCTTTCATATCAAAACTAGATGCATTGAAGGACATATATATGAAAATGGACTTAGAATGTAACGTTTTGAACTTTTCGGCTCAAGAATGATCGTAGGATGGGATGGTACTCCCTGTTTGGGTAAAATGCCAGCATTGTCCATTTGTCAATTTTTAATAGCATATGCTAATAAATGAGATTGTCCAAGATATAATCCGACAGTTGAAAGGTAAGTTTAATGTGGAAGCAGCATTTTTTACAATGCATGCTGTACATAATCCAAGGCAAGATATCAGGTTAAGCTCATTTAAGCAGCAGCTGGAGTGTAAAGAAAGCTAGCATGGTTTGCATGCAAAGGTAATTCTGAAAGATAACATGAACAATTATTATATTAAGCTTTGATAAGCCCCCTTGTCACATTTAATTCTTTCTAATGACCAAACTATGATATTTACTTTGTACGTTTGAGTTAAAGAAACAAAACAATATTAAAAAAACTTTCACAAAGCAACAAAATAAATGTTAATAAGGTATGATACCCAGCCAAAATCCACCTTAAACCGATGACAAGTATACCCAATTTCCATAGCACAAATAAATGACAGTAGTAATAATCAAATATGTTAAACAAGTCAAACCCTGAACTAACAGAACAAAAAATATAACAGAAGAAGGAAAATTAAACAGAAAGGCAGCTTATATGAAGACTTATATATCCATTTTATTGCTGTTTGATCATTTTTCCAGCCTGACCAAAACTGGGAAGACCGAAGACCGGTGATAGAGAATCAATTGAGTTGTATGCTAGTCACATGATTCAAATCCAGATTGTTTTACAGAGTGATGACAAGCATGCACAAGTTTGTTTCAAAAGTTCTTCCTTGATTTAGGCATGCAGTGGAAAACCTAATATGTGTCACCAGCATTGAGCTAAAATACCACCTACTATGATAATGTAAGAGAAATGTGAATTAGGGTTTGTTTGAATAAACTTCTCCCTAAGTAAATATAAGAGAAGAAAAAATAAAATAAACTTTTCTATAAGCTAAAATTAATTTATGCATAAGCTAATATGTAGAATTTCTTTCATATTAGCTCTAAAAGCTTATTTTTAACTTACACATGAGCTAAATTTTGCTTAAGGGGAACCTTAAATAATTTTTCCTTCTCATAAATATTATTGGAAAAACTTATTCAAATAGATCCTTAATTATAATCTACTTGTTGGGTTTTTGTTTGGCCATAACATAATATATACAAGTACTATTAGAATTTTTGAGTTTGTAAGAGTGGGGATTGTCCTCCACTTCACTAGTTGATGTGGGATTTCCAACAAATTGTTCATGCTTCTTATGTAGCATGGCTGCATGGGTATTTAGCAAGTTTGGTTTCATCTCTGAATGGAAAACGTGTAATTGACATAAAAGGGGAAACGGCCTGATTTTGTCCATGCCAATTTTTGCAAATTAATTTACATAGCTAGAATTTATTTATTCCAATAGATAGAATTTTTTCCCAAACTTTATTAGGTTATGTTTTATTTTTCCTAGTTGCTTGTCGGCCATCCTTTTTCTGTCTATACCTCTTCTGTGTTGCTAAATGGCCATTATCCTAAAACAATTCAAAATCAGAAATAAAGTTAAACAATAACAGTCTCAGCATCATGTACTCTTGTATACAAAATGTCCCTGGGATTTTTACCCAAGCCCAAGAAATAACTTAGATAAGCAGAACCCATGTGTGCATAATTTTCTATCTATTGGCACAACTTAGGAACATTTTCTTCCTTTCTCCCAAAGTCCAGTCCAAAATGAATGAATCCAGGAGTAATCTCAATTCCTATTATTTAGGCCAAATTAGTGAAAAAGAAGATACATCGGGTAGCCAATTGAGGTTCTCAGCATTAGCCATCACAATGTTGAGCCAATTTGAGCTTTTGGTTTCGACTTCGGAGACAAATTTGAGCAATGAATTGCAGAGCCTGCACTTGGGGAAGTAGAACTCCAACAAAGTCGCTTCCTTCCCGCTCGCCAGAGCCAACGCAAACGCTCTCTGCTCTGCCTCCGACTCCGACGCTGCCGCTGGACTCGTTTTCTTCTTCCGACTCGAAACAGAGCTCGCAAAATTGAAAGCGATTAAGCCAAGGTTTTGGAGAGATTTCAAAACTTGCAGGGGCAAGGTTAGTGTTAGAGTTTGGGTTTGCATCATTCCATAGCCATTTTAAGCAGAACGCAGGTTGATTGGGTTTAGGGTTAGGGTTAGGGTTAGGAATCAAACGCATTTCGTTTCCAGCAACAGGGACAGCATCATCAAATGATCAAATACAACGTCATACATCACATCTACTACAACACTGCGGCAGAGGAGTGGACTGTAGCAGTTTTTAAAACTTAAAATATAGTACTAGATATATACTTGCTTAATTTTAATTATTTTAACCTTTTACTTTTAATTTTATTATATAAATCAAATATCTTAAAATAATTAAAAGTAAAAGCCAATTGAGTAGGTTTTCGATTTGTAGGCAATTCAAATCGAAAACCTTTTTTTTATACTTAAGTCATTTATAACACATATATGCTATCCTTGTCATGCATAAATATATTTTGGCAGATCTCATAGAATTAATCTGTTATATGTTTGGATTTCACCCATAACCAAATAATTGATATTCAACATCTCTTTGGTAATCACTAACATATCCTGATTTTTTATATTCATAAAAATTAAAAATAATATAAAAAAAATTTATAACACTCACATAATCAATTACCTGAACTAAACTCAATTTAATAAAGTTTAGTTGGGATAAATGTCCCCAAATTCCAATAAAAAATATATGGTTAATTGAAAGTATACAACATTATCACATTAGTCTTTGAAAGTAATAAATTTTAAAAAATCTTTAAAAGTATAATTTGTCAATAAGTTTAATCCAAAATTCAAATACTCACATGATTTAAGTGATTTTTCCTCCTAAAATTGACTAAAGTGATACTATTAATATATATTTTAGAACTAAAATGATAATAAATAATTAAATTTAAGAACCTAATTAACATATATGTGACTTAATTTTGATTTTTTTAAATTTCAAATACAAATATAACAACCTTTTATACTTTAAGGGACAAAATGAATTTTTATTTATGTGTATATATAATTATTAAAATATTTATATTTTTAGGGTTTACTAATAATTTTTTTTCACAATATTCGTTAAATTTATTTATTCCCTAATTTACTATAATATTTATATGACGAATTTTATTCTACAAATTTATAGTCATGGAAAGAGGATAAAAAATGTAACCTTTAGTCATTTTATTTATTTATTTATTATTATTTTAAAACTTTTATTTTTGGTTCTCTTACTGGCATTACTTTATATATTTTTTTTGCTAATCGGTCCTTCACTATTTTAATTAAATATTATTTTGATTTATTCATTAACTTGCATACTCTATGTCTATGACATATTCAAGTAATTCAAAACACATATTTTTGGAGTATAACATAAGTACGGACGTCACGTGTAATAAAGTGTTACCTCAACACATTTACGTGAATATAAATGTGTTTAGATTACCTCAATACATAGTTTTGGTATTTCAATTAATATTAATTGTCAAATTAATAGATAAACTTTTTGTTGAAATTTTAATAGATAAATTAAGATTATACAATTAATATTAAAAAAATTGAGGAATTAAAATAATAAAATAAAATTTAGATATACAAAAACAAATTCACAGACTAATGATAACTGGGAGAATAGAAGTACAATTAAATCTTTTTTTAATTAAGGCTATTATTTTTATTTTATCTCTGTTCTTTTCATGTATCTGTTGAATGCGCATGCTGGTCTATGGTCCGGTTAGGGCATTTGGTGCGGGATGCATACAATTCTGGGACCTTAAATCACCAATTTCTCACCCAATCAATTTCAATTACGGTTTCTTCCTCTTTTTCGTTCTCTCTCCCTCTCTATTTCCTCGCCGATATCTCTCAAATTCTGCTCTTAGGGTTTCGTAGAACAATTCGAAATTCAATTGTTTTAGGTCCGATTGTGGGATCAGTATTTTTTATTTATTTGTTTAGGATGAACAATTCTGATTAGGTTTTCTGTTGATGTTGAATTCCAAAGTTTTGTTATTTGATTGGACAGTGGTTTTCATGTTTCTGTAGCTTCCGTGTTAAGAATGGATTTGTGGGTTTTCTTTGCACGCTCACGATCAGCTTCCTCCGTTGAATTTCTAGTTTTTGTGCCATGTGTGACCTTAAAAACACATCCTTGAACTATCTGCTGTCTGGAATCAATGGATTAACAATGGAAGTATGGAATTGAACAATTTTTAATAACACAAGTGGCGTGATTTGTACAATTATTGGATTGTATGCTGTCTTTAAAAATCAAAACAAACCCAAAGTTGAAATTTTCTTAGATAATTTGGTAAACAATCTTGAGTCAAGAATTTGTGAAATCCAATATTTAATGGGATATAAGTTAAAGTAATCGGAAGAGCTTCTAATGTCTTATGATTGCAAAACTTGTGATTATGTATTTAGAGCTAAACTCAATGCTTATGTAATTTACTGTTGCTTGCCAGCTGAGAGTGTTTCTGATCTACATGTGATGGGCGCTCCGAAGCAGAAATGGACTGCAGAAGAGGAACAAGCACTTAAAGCCGGAGTTGTCAAGCATGGTGTTGGTAAATGGCGCACCATACTGAAGGATCCAGAGTTTAGTAGTGTCTTATACCTGCGGTCAAATGTGGATCTCAAGGTCTGGTTATCTTGTTAGTTGCGTTTGTTGATGTTTTATTTTGTTGAGGTCCATTATTTCATTTTCCTTACATTGTAATGCATTAGTGTTGGTCCATCTATATTACTATGCACAACTTGTTTGTGCGGTTCTGATATGGGGTGTTGGATAGGATAAATGGAGAAATCTGAGCGTGATGGCAAATGGATGGAGCTCTAGGGAAAAATCTAGGTTATCAGTCAGAAGGGTGCATCAGGTCCCGAGACAGGATGAGAACTCTATGGCTATGGATGCTGTTGCTCCAAGTGATGAAGAAATTGTTGATGTTAAGCCTCTTCAAGTTTCTAGAGATATGGTGCATATTCCTGGTCCAAAGAGGTCTAATATAAGGTTGGAATCTTGTTTTGTTTTGCTACGGTATTTTATTTTATTATATTAGCTACCTGGTTTGCTGAAAAAGTTAAAAGTGATTCTTCAGTGGTGCTATTTGCAATTGTTTTCCAGCAGGGAATTCTTACTGGTTACCAAGTGTTAAGGTCATTGATCTAATTGCTGGCATGTTTGCTGGATTATTTTTTTTTGTTGTTGTTGCATGCATCCTAAAAAGCTTTCATTTCCTTTAAATTGTGTCGGTCTTTGTTGTTTTTTGGGTGTAATTGATTTATGTCTATCATGACAGTATATGTTTTTCCCTGTTTACTTTATACAGTTTGGATAAGCTTATAATGGAAGCAATCACTAGCTTGAAGGAGAATGGTGGTTCTAATAAGACAGCTATTGCAGCTTACATAGAGGTATGAAGTGCTAAGCCTAACTTTTGTTTGTTCTGCTTGCCCTAGATAAATTGATAGAATAATCAAATGAAATTGTCCAATCTACATAAAATTTGCTTATGGAACCATACAAGTGTCAATGGAATTTCTCTTCATTTTTTGATCTGCAATTTTCTGAGTTTAATAACAAGGCCTTTTAGTTTAGATTTGTAGGGAAAAAATATATGGCTTTCTAAAATGAAAAGCCCCTCAAGGTTAAAGTCAAAGAAAAACATAAGGTTTTGAGAGAGATATTAGTTGTCTTATTGGTTTAAAAGTTCCAAGGTGAGGCGACCCACTGTTCACAAGATCACAATTAAGATTGTAGGATTGCACAATCATATGATTTTCTCCCTTAATAGGGTGCTAAATTGGACATATGATCGGGAACAAGTTAGATCACAGCGAGATTGTGATCTTCCTTGTGTAATTGAGGGATTGCTGTGCCATTCTGATCCTGGAGATTGTTTCTCTGGGTCAGGTTTCGCAACCCAGTTCATCTAGAGCTTAGAGATTTCAACCTGTTTCGAAACCCTAAAATTGTTTTTTCCATATCCTTCTGTCTTCTTCTGCCTCTCATTTGCACAACTCTCTTCTCCTTTCTCCTATCTTCTCTGGTTCAAATCCTATCTCTCAATCTCAGGCTCTCAGCTATAGCATTGCTGTGCTTTGTCTCCTATCTTCTACCTCATCTTCTTCATCTCCTCTCTTCTAGTTGGGCTGCTGGGATTCTGTTTTTCCTTCTGTGATGGTTGTAGTTCTTCCTTGGACATTTGCTGTGATGGCTGCACTGGAACATTTTTCTTCTTCTGCTTCTGTTCTTTCTCAGTTCACCTCTGTTTTTCTGAACAAAATATGCCCATGCGCCTGACTGGAGATGCTTATATTATTTTCTTTAGGGATTTAGGTTAGCTGATTATGAGTGAATTATGAAAAGCTTATATTTGTCTTTTATGTGATTGATTATGACTTATGAGTTATTTTGGACCTATCAATTGAGTTATAAATCTATGAATTTGAAATTTCAGTTTAAGTTTATTTTAATGTTATGATTTACAGGATATTTTCCTTATCTTTGTTTTAATGTTTAATCATATGTGTATCTTTATGTATAACTTTGCGTCTTTTGGTAGGATTTTACAATCTGTGTTACAATCTTTTGATTTATGACCTTTCACCCCCTCCTGATTCCTAGTCATATCTTGATTTATCCAACAATGAGGTGACCTATTTAAGTTCAATCAATAGAGAGGTGCAACTTCACTGCTTTCATGTAATGTCAAGATCACGTTCTTGAATCTTGAGTGTACATTTAGTCTATTCTATGATCTTTCCTTGGCTGAATGATCTTTCCCCCACCTCTAAACATGAATATACTAGATAGTAATGATGCTTAAAAATGTGATGATGTTCAAATGTTCAAACTTTCAAATAACCAAAAATTTTATGGTTAAGGAATGACATTACATCTGCTTATTACTGGTGAATTTTCCATTTGGTAAAGTACTGCTCTACTTCATATTTCATATGTTATAAGTTATATTGTTTGTGCATTCAACATCGGTTGAATTTCATTGCTTTGAAATCTGTAGGACCAATATTGGGCACTGCCAGGCTTAAAAAGTATGTTGTCTGCAAAATTAAAGTTTTTGACCGCAAGTGGAAAACTGATCAAGGTATATTTCTACATGTTTAATTATGTCATGTCTCGTGTGAGAAATGAAACTCCTATTTATAAGTGGCATAGGCTCTCCTCTCTAGTCTGCCTGACTCTTAGGAACAGGCTTTTCTCTAAATTGAGTGGTATCAAACCCAGTTTGTTCATCCACCAGTGTGGATGGATTGCTTTTACAAGCTTATGGGTTAAATGTAGGAGCGTGAATATTGAATGAGATTGAAACATGGAACTGTCATTTAAAGGAATGAGCATAGATTTTACTATTTCCTGGACAAGTATTGAAGCATTTAGTCTAAGCTCTGTTTGATTAGACAATCTCTACAGTCACTCATTATAAGACTATGACGAATTGTGTGGGGTGCAAGTTGGGCTTTATGCCAGGACAAGAGGATTAGGGGAGATAGCTGAAAGGAATAAGTAGAGATGTAGGTGAAACAATTGAAACTTGAAAGTGGTGATTTTTGCGAGTTAAAATGATAAGAAACAATTCTAATCAACATTTTATTCAGGTTGTTGTTGCTGGTATTACTTGGGTTTTTAAATAGCGGCCATAGCAGCGCTATTTGGTATTCCAAAAAAACTATTTGAACGTGACATTAGGGGGTGTTTTTGGGGAGGGGGGTATTTTGGGGATTTCAATTTTCAAGAATGATATCTATGATTGTAATAGTAGTGAAAATGATAAAGAAGACTTGGATTTAGAAGATAGTGATTGATAATTGATGATTCCTATCTAGAAAACTTTGCATTTGACTGTTGTTGGTATATACTTGTTTAAGACATATATGACTTTTATTGTTAACTGTGAATGCCATTAATTTTTATCTTTTTTGAGATGTTCTATGTATATAGTATACTTTTGTAAACTATACAAAAAATTTCCAAAAGTGACTATCCACTATCTCAGAGTTTTTGAGGCCGTCTGCCACGCTTTTATATCTGGGATTTAAAACATTGTTATTATTCAACACTCATGCTGCTGATCAAAAAAAAATTCAACACTCATACTTTATTTTATTCACTGTTGCTTACGTACAGATGCTGGTTGTGGGTAATTAATTGGTAAGGATTGCGTTATACAGCTATGCATTGTTTAACTCCAAACTCATGCATAGACTTGCACAAAGTTTGTGTGTTTGGGTATGAACTAGAAACAATTTTTTATAATATAGTTTTCAGGAATCCATTGTCTTGATTTAATGTTTTTATTCATTTGGTTTTATGTGAGCTTGACAAGTATTCTGGATGTTCTCATTTTGAGTGGCAGTTATATTAAGTTGTTTCTATTAGAGATCTCACTTTAGGGTTGACTTTGATATTTCAGGTAAATCGCAAGTATAGAATTGCACCTATAGCAGCATATTCTGACAGAAGAAGAAACTCATCCATGTTATATTTGGAAGGGAGGCAGAAAGCCTCAATGAAAATTGACAGGGATGAGACCAACATCCTTACTAGATCTCAGATAGATTTAGAGTTAGAAAAGATAAAGTCTATGACTCCACAAGAGGCAGCTGCATTTGCTGCTCGAGCAGTTGCTGAAGCAGAAGCCGCCATTGCAGAAGCAGAGGAGGCAGCAAAGGAAGCAGAGGCAGCAGAAGCTGATGCGGAGGCTGCACAAGCTTTTGCAGATGCTACAACGAAATCAGCTAAAGGGAGAAAATCCCCAAAGAGGGTAAAAAAACTTCTTTCCCCCTCTTTTTCCATACACGATACTATAATACATCTATAGAAGACGTAGAATTTTTTATATTTTTTTATGCAACTTATAAGTAAAATTACAGTACCAGAGGTTCATCTTTAAATATGCTAAGGAAATGTGAATTTTATTTTTCATATAACCTAGTCATGAGAGCAAGGAGCACTTCAGTTTCTCATATTGATCAGACATGTGATTTGGTTTTATCATTTTGGAGACATTCATCTAGCTGCTTGGTTTTCCTTTTTTTTATCGACAAATGTTAATTTGTTAGTTTTGTTAGAAATGTTAGTTGGAGGGATTCAAACTCGCAATCTCTCCCCCTCCCTTCTCCCTTTCCCAACCACATGATCAATCTTATATCTCTTGGCTGCTTAGTGATTCCCTGTTATCTCTATCAAATAATGTAGTATTCTAATTTTTTGGCATTTTTAAATGTGTAGGTCCATGCTTGATGGAAGTTTGAAGAATTAGACACGAGGAGAGATGAACTGTGGAATTGAGTAGGACAGCCAGCCAGCTAAATATCATTTGCTGGTATAGTCTATATAGTTTGCAATATTGGAGGCTCTTGTGACTATGCAAGTTTCACCTTTATTAGGATATATTTTTGGATCTTGAAATATCCTTCTTGTAGATAGAACCATTGTTTGAATCTTTATTGTAATTTCTTTAGAGCTGTTGTTACCTTAGCGCTCTGTCCAGGTACTTGTTGTTTATAGAAAGTAGATGTTTAGACGAATGGGTATTCGTTCAAATTTCTTCCGAAACTTGCAGCTTTATCAGTGCATTTTCACGTTTTAGAAAGCGTTTTTAAGTGTTGGAAGTGTTACGTTGTGCGTTGGAACCGGGTTCTTTTCATTTCTAGACTGCTGTTGTATTTGTGTAAACTTCTTCGTATGCATTTTTAGAAAGGTAAAAGAAATTAAGTTTTTCCAATAGTTAAAATTAACTTGTGCATACAATTTTTCAGAGAAATTAAATGAAAGTATTGTCTACAAAAGTTAAGTGTAAAAGTTGATTTTAGAAGTTTAATTATTTTTTAATTTCTTTTCGTTAAAATGTATATGGACGAGTTTATCTATACAAGACTTCAAGCATAGTAAAAATTTAAGAATGTGTTTAAACGAAGTATTTTAAAATTTTAGGAAATTTAAATTTTAGAAAAATTAAAATGTATTAATTAAAATTTTTAAATTTTTAAAATTCATTGTTTGGATAAACCAATTTAAATTTTTCATCATCGTGTTTTTCACCAACTCCAATTTTTTTGTTCATTTTCATGAAACAGGAACATATCACCTGACACTAATCCAGTCTTTTGTCTGTTGTGGTCTCCTTCACTGCTTCCTCCACCAACAACATATGCAGCCTGTTGCAACAAGCATTGCCCATCAAGGTTCCTCCGTGGTCATCGTAAACCCTGAAGAAATCGTAACCATCTAGTGTTGTTTCGCCGCCACCAAATCGAAAACCACCTTCACCGCATTGTCCATCATACGCCGCTGTCCTATCACGGATATGAAACCGTGTGATGCGGCGATGACCTTGGTGCAACAGTTGTTGTTTGATGTGGTGGGAACCACAGCGAGTACAGTGCGAGGTTTGTAAGCAAAAAGTTGCGGTGCGGTGCGAGGTTGCAAGCAAGAGGTTGATGTCTATGGAAGAAGGAAATTTCAATTTCTAACATTTTAGAAGGAAACTAAAATTTTACATTTTAGTTGTTTAAAATAATGTTTTAAAATTCCAAAAATTTAAATTCTTCATTTAAAAATATCCAAAGAATTTTTAAAATTCTCTGATAAATTATTTCTCCCATTTAAAATTCTATATCCAAACAGATTTTAAGGTTAATTTGTAATTCTAACTTGTATCTTAATGGAGTAGATCATAATAATTTTTTTTTATTCATTAAAAAATTATTAAAAATTTCGATCTATTTGTTAAAAATTCAATCTGATGTATGCATTAATATTTTTTCATGGATTGATATTCATAAAAAAAAAAAGAACATGTTTCAAAACTTAATTATTTTCATAATACTTTCTAAAATAATAAGCCGCAACAAACAATGATTGAGGCTAATTTTTTATCGACATTGTTTGAAGTTATTTTTTGATTGAAGCTAGCAAAAAAATAGTTTCGATTAACGTAGATAAAAAAAGTACTAATTGACTTCAATTGAACGAGCAATGGGGAAACAATAATCAGGAAAACAAACCAACGATGAAGAGAAAGAGCATGTGACTTATTCAATTTTCTAATTTTTTTAAATAGAATAAATTAAGTCATTAGACTGATTCATATCAACGGATGAGATTTGCTGTAAATAGTTAAGTTATTGCTTCAAATACTGTATAATTCTATTACAGCGGTCAGCGGATATATACACTCATTAATTATAACCTACTATATTAAAATTATAACTCCTCATTCTATTAGTGTACCGTTCCTTATACATTGAGTTCACTACTAGCATTAACAATTGTCTTTACATATTTCCTATGCCATTATATATATATATAGAGATGGGATCATTTTACACCGGTGTAAAATTTTATAGTTTTACACTATTCAATAACTTTTTACTGGATAAGTATTTTACAAAATCCACCGTTAGATTGAAAGCTTATATCATGTAGATCACATGTCTCAAATTTCATAAAAATCCAAAATCATTTGGAATATAATCAAAATAGTCTAATTTTTACATATTTTAGAAGTACATATACCGTTAATTTTTATATATATCAATTAGATTTCAAATGATTTCGGATTTTTGTGAAATTTGATACATCTGATCTACATGATATAAGCTTTCAATCTAACGGTGGATTTTGTAAAATACTTATCCAGTAAAAAGTTATTGAATGGTGTAAAATTATAAAGTTTTACACCGGTGTAAAATGATCTCATCTCATATATATATATATATATATATATATATATATATATATATATTTCTAACAATTAATTCACATGTTGAAACTCTTCTATAATCACACGATATAAATTCAAACTTTCCTTGACAACCTTTTCCCCTTCCCTCTTTCAAGGTTTTCGTGATATATATTCTTGTCTTTCAGAGTATAATTGTGCATTATATCTTCATTTCTTGATTGAAGGCTTAGTAGTTCACTCAATTTGATTAATTTTCTCATTCTTATTACAGTAAGCTTTTATGGTTTTCATATGGAAGTTTATTTATACTTTGATGATGACATTAAAGATACCATAGAGGACATCAAAAGACACATTTTTTCCTGTGATTTTGTTAAGTCCTCCCTTGGTATGTAATATATTTTTTATTCATCATCACCTATGTATGCAATAATCCTATTTCATATTTTGATATGCGGTTTTAACATGCATAACATAATTTCCTTAATCTTTGTTATGCAAATTAGTAATTTTGTATATATCTCCTTATCTCTTTCTTTTCTTCTTTTTTTACAACCGGAAGTAGTTTTTGGTATACAAAAATTGTCATTGTTGTTGCTATAAGTAGTGGCTTAAACTAGAAGGTGCCCAATTAGTACCATGATTTTTTCTTCAAATAAACAATTCATGAGATTTCTTAAAACATTAATTAGTACTTAAATAAAAAGCATCTGAGTCTAGAATAAATTTTACAAAAACTTGATATTACGATATTACGGGTTTTGACAAAAATAAGGTATTTTTAATTAATTTTAAAAGAATTAAAGCTTTGGTTTATAAGAATTGCATTTCATTTGAAATCGTTGAAAAATGAAAATGATCATCAATTTAAATATATTTAATTTTAAAAAGTTGAACTATAATTGATGACATAGAATTATAATTATATGCAAAATATTTCATTTACAACATAAACTTCAATATAATTTTATAAAAAAATATCTCTCTTTTACACACGAGTTTGTTAGTTA
>PYAF01001252.1:1449530-1483212 GCA_007407185.1 Glycine tomentella | reverse complement strand
AATTTAAATTATGATGAATATTTTCTATATCTAATAGTTGGATTTTTCTCCTAAAAAAATAGTTAGATTTTAGAGAAAAAATATAATTTTTTCCTTCTATTTTTTAAAATGTTATTTTTATTCCTTATTTTTTAATTGAAATATTTAGTAATTTACTTTTGAAAAATTCATAATTTTAATTTTCTTATTTTTTAATTGAGATATTTATTCTTATTATTTTTAAAATATGTGATTTTAGTCTTTTTTTTTATTTTAAACTTGACTTTGACTATGTTCTTTTTTAATTTCTATTTAAATAAATTAAGATTGTTAAAATAATTAAAACAATATTTCTCATGTGGATATTAAAGACTAGAATTGCAGAATTTAAAAAAACTAAGAATAAAATGTCTTAATTAAAAAATAAATGATTAAAATCAAGAATATTTAAAAACTAAAAATGAAGTTTCTCAATTAAAAATAGAAAATAAAGAAACTAAAATTGTAAATTTAAGAAAATAAAGAGAAAAGACTATATTTTAGTGATTTTAAATTAGAATCTTTTTTTTATCTTGTTTTAATGAGTAATTTAGATTAGACTCAGATTAGTATGGAGGAGTATATTATTTTCATTTCATTAAAAAAAAAGAAACCCTTATTTTTAGTTTGTTGATATAGTTTTGATTAAATTAAGATATTTTTATCATCTTATCTCTCTCACGAGTCACGAGTTGTGAAACAGACTCTGATCAATGTTAATGGGAATTCCCCTACTTCTCCTAGGATCTTCTTTCTAGCTCAGTCAGCCATGCCATGACTCAAATCTCAACGCATCTGCAGAAAGCAAACTGTGCAACCTCTTCTGCATAATCCTTGCCACCTTTGACCTCTCTTCCTTGGCGTGATATCAATAAATTACTTATTGGGGCCTCATCCTCTTCACGCTTCTCAAAATCTCAACCCATCTGCATAAAGCAAATGGTTGCAGTATCGTTGCCCATGGACTTGCCCAACTGCTCGAACTTGTCGTTCCAATGAAAAATTGCTGCATATTATGATTGTGACCGATGCTTGCCTTTGAAAAATTATCAAGGAATTTTCAGTTAAAAATATATAATGTTATGACAAAAGAATAACCCAAAATACTTAAGCTCCTACATTTTATAATTCTCCTTTATCCATTTTCATTAAAAATGCTATGTGATTGTTTCATTGTCAATATTATAAAAAAAATATCTCTTATATAATTGTGTATTCTATTATTCCCAAAATTAATTATAGAGAAACATCTTAAATGACAAATTCTCTTAATTCATTTCTTGTTTTATTTGAGAATTAGGATGAAATCACTCAAATGAAAACATGCAGTGTAAATTAGTAAATGAATCATTGTGTTATGTTGAATATCTATTGTTGGAGGAGTTGGAATATTAAAAATTATTGTTATTATTTTTACTTTCTAATTTTTTTAGGGTTAGTTTATTCCTTTTATTTTCAAAAGGCTTAATTTTTTACCTTAATTTATGTATATTAGGTTCAATTTATTCTCTTTATATTTAATATTTTTAATTAGATCTTTATTTTTAAAATAGATTCAATTTGATCTCAATTTTTAAAAATACTGGAAGATGATAAAAAAAGAATGTGATCAAATTGAACTCATTTTAAAAAACAAAGAACCTAACCAAACCTTTTAAAACTAAAGGAACCAAATTGAACCTAAATAACTTAAATGAGGCATCAAGAAAAAACTTTGAGGAGGTCTAAACGTACAAAGCAAAGATATAGATTGAAATAAGCGTAGGCAAATGAAGGACTAATATGGTCGTTTTTGAGCTTTCAGCAAATTTATTTGTAATTTGGTAATTTATTTCATCAGTTAAGATTATGATACTAAGTCTATAATTATGAATTTTTTACTCGAGAAGAATCACCCAAATTGAAGAGGGAGTCACAAAGTGAGAGAATGAACTCATGTGAAGAGAGAGTTTGTAAGTTTGTGTTCAGAAAACTTGAGATAAGGAGGCTTTATAAGTTTGTGTGTCCAAAAAACTTGTGAAGAGATCATGGATATATGATTGAGTATTTTCTTATGGTGTTTTTTCTTATTTTTGTTGTGTGTTTTTCTCATTAATTAAAGGATAACACGTGCTAATTAATCGACATTCAGAAAAAAATTATTTAAAAACATATTTTGTACCTATTTCAGAATGGCAGCCACCATTCCATGGTAATTATAAGTGCAATATATATATACACACACACACATATATATATATATATATATATATATATATATATTGATGCAACACTTTTTAAGGATGAAACACTGTTTTGGTGTTGGTATGCTCATACGAGACCATTGTGGTAATTTCATTAAAGCTCAGATCACTCTTGTTCATCAAGGACTTCCAGAACTTAAAGAGGAGGAATTATGTGGACTCCTTCATGCTGTGATATGGTCACTTCTCTTGGTATTGATAATGTCACTTATGAATTGGATTGTAAAACTGTTTTGACAGTATCAACTCTGCAAATTAAGGATTTACTGAAGCTAATGATATTTTTTCCTTATGTAAACAGTATCTTCATAATACATCAAAAACTCTGAGGCGAGGTTTGTTAGGAGATAAGTTACTAATGTTCACATTTTAGTTATAGTGTTAAGATTATTTTTACAGTAACAAAATATTTGATTGCATTCTTCTTGTATTTATCCAGTTCTTATGTCTCAAATAAAATAAGTTCTTTTTTATGTAAAAAAATAAAATAAAATTTGTAATAAGTCTCTAAATAAAGCATATTTAAAATTATCCTTTAATAAACTTATAGACATTACTCTTTCTATAGGTTAACATGTTTAATATTTTGAAAAGATACATAATTATAATATTATTAAAATTGGATCAATCATCAACTCAGATATCGAATCATTGAATTAATGATCAAATAAATAGGTCTTTAATTGAATCCAACTGCATGAATTGATGTAACTAATAAAATAATATATATATATATATATATATATATATATATATATATATATATATTCGTGCCTATTAATCGAATGACTGAACCGACCTGGCTACGAGCTTGGTTTCCGGTCCATCCAGGTTTAATAAAACTTACTTTCTCTTCTCCATAGTAGATTTTATTGGGTACTGAGAAGGATCAATTGCTTGATTCACACCTGAAAAGGCCCACTGACCTTTCAAATTTTGGTGAGGAGGTTTCAGGTTTATAGAAGAGTGGAAACCTGGCATGCTTATTTTTTTTTAATTTAATTTTATTATTATATTATTATTATCATTATATGTAAATATTAGTTATTAGTTTGTTAGTTTTGTGAAGAAAAGATATCTAACTCACAACTTTTTCCCCCTTCCTTTTTCTCTTAGGCTGTATTTGGGAGAGAGATTTTAGAAAAAAAAAAAGAAGAAAAATAAAGGTTTGAATAATAATCTCTCTTTATTTGGAAGTTTTAATTTTTTAAAAAAAGAATTTGAGAATTTTTAAAACTCCCAAACAAAGCTTTAATCATCCTTCAGCTTGTATCTCTGACATGCTTGTTAGTCTTCTATACACATGCATCCCTCTTAAGGGTGCTCGCTTTTTATTAGACATCATGTGATTTTCATTAGAAAATGGACTTTATTTTCATCCGAACTAACCAATTGCATTTAGCACTCACCAATTGACATTGCAATTTGCAAGACAGAAATTATCACTATGATGTGGATGAAGGCCATCTGGTGGCATGACATGTACTGATATATTATATATATATAGATCAATTTCATGTACTTGGTTATTCTGAATTGGAACATCATTATTTCGAAATGTAATATTTATGTAGAGTTCCGTTCAATCATACAATTATTTAATTTTAATTGGTTTAATACACAAAAATTCGTGTGATATACAACAATTATACCTAGCCCGATTCGTAGACGCACACATTAATAAATTCTCCTGAAGCACAAAACATAGAAACTCGATTCTTTCCTTTGAACAAATACCTAATGAAACAAAGTTATTTTTGTCTATTTTTCAGAACATATGGACCAGATGGAAGACTTACTAGGCTTCTAACTGTTACTTAAAGAGGGTGATAGATGGAGCTTTCAAAATTATACTTATTTGCATGTGCTGTGAAAAACCTTTTTTTTTTTCTTCTCTCCATCTTGTTGAAACTATGACAATGTAGCTCAAAGTGGACATGGAAGCATTTAGCTGAGGGAAAACATGGAGATGGATTTTCAAATTAAAAACAGCCATAGACATGAGCTCTTAGGTTGTTGTAGATGAACATTTCCTGACTCTTCCCAAGCAATTGTCCATTGGCCTTGTATGTGGTAGGTATCTCACAGGGCAATTAGGATTATGCTGTTCAAATCTGTGCAATCAAGAAGTAGCATTGTTAATAGAATGCTTGTTAGTATCAATAAATTGCTCCATATCTATTTTTTTTCTTCCTTTTGACACACATACATGATTAGCTACCTTATGTTACAGTTCAATTTATCAAACTGTTAAATGTGCATGAAATGCAAAAGAAAAAAAAAAAAAAAGAAGAATGAGACATGCAAAAGATCATAAATGATATTACTAATCCTAGTAGGTAAGTATTCCCCCTCTGTCCATTGGAATTTATACATCTCAAAACGAATTCAATATATTTAGATGTAGACTTAGGTCCAATTATAGAACTTATAAACTATGGACAAATATAATTTATTCTGGAAAAGATATTTAAGCAATGCTGCTCACCGGTAATTCAAAAGGAAATGGTGAAGAAAAACTGCTATTTCCATCTTGGCAAGATCGTTCCCAGGACACAATCTACTTCCTCCTCCAAAGGGGAGGAATTCTCCAGCCTTGTACTCTTTCTATGAATCAACATCACCAAATTGAAAATTAAATGATAAAGACCGTATACAAGTGCAGAATACATGGACTCGATTCAAATCAGTTTAAAAATAAAGCTTGGCAACTTACATTCCATCTATAAGGGTTAAATTCCTTTGGATTAGGAAATATTTCAGGATCAAGGTGAACTGATCTGAACCACACAAGCACTTTCCAACCTTTTGGAATTGTGTATCCTGTATCACCCCATTTGCGGTTAGTACTTCTGTGACATGAATGAAAGATTATAGTTCATGCCACATCATTATATTCTCGTAAGATTTATGTAGTGAACAAAAATCATACTAGTAAGTAGCCATTGTTTGCACCCTACACAAATCTAAGCTCAAAAGAAAGGAGAAGAGGATGACTTCGTTTACTTCTTTTATCATATCTACCAAGCAAGGTCAAGCTGATAGAAAGTTATGATATTGGAGATGCAATAATGTCTTAATGAATCCTTGTAAATAGAATATTCTGATATTGACAGTACTAACCATTGATATTAATATCAGTTTTTGCCTCCCGAAAGACCACTAGTGAGAATGTAATCACACGCAATGTTTCATCAATCACCTAAGGAATGTGGAAAATGGAAACATGTATAAACATAGTGGATCCAGTATCAGTTGATATTAACTTCAAATAAACAGATGCATACCTTGTAAAGAAAATCCATCTCCCGAACTTCCTTAAGTGTCAACCCTTTCTGTGTTGAAGGCCTTCTCCTTATTATTTCTTCTTGTTCTGCCTACTCAAGGAGTAAATCATATTACGAAGTAAAAGTTAAATTTTGGTGTTACACTGTTATACAGGGTAGGACATGGTGACACTTTCCAAGATGAGGTGATTAAAATGCATGTTTATTGTCCCTTAGGAAATGTAAATTTAGATGGACTATGATAGTTAAATAACTTGATACCTTAGCCTTTTGGAGATATTCTGGGTGCTTTTGTAGGAAGAAGGTTGCCCACATGGTAATATGTCCTGAGGACTCGTGGCCCGCATTCAAGTACATCAACATGATGTCAATGATGTCCTCATCACTCAACTTTCTTCCATCATCTTCTTCAAGATTTATCAGAGCATCCATCATATCTTTGGCTTTTCCAGGCAGATACCCCTTCCTTAAGTTTCTTCTCTCGTCCACAATAGATTGAAATATGGCCACTAGATTTTTCCTTGCCTGAAATGAAATCATGAAGTGATAAGATGTTGTACCTAAATAACTACAAAATTTGCATGGACTATATTCTGTTCCTTCATGTTATAATCTTCAGTCTGACTGAAAGGGACTACTGATTCATTTGAAGAACATACACAATAATGTGACAATGTCATTAATGATATAGTTATCTTGAATATGCTTGATTGAGGACCAAAATCAAAGAAAGAGAAAATTTGTTGTACTTCTAAGACTGAGCAGAAGACCTTGTCTGAAGACATTATTTAGTTTTTCCTCAAGCGAAGGATAAGAATGTCAAAAGCTTCTCCTCAAGTAATGACTAGTAACTTTAGTTTTTACCATTAACCACCTCATACTTTGAGGTTAATGCTGCAAGAAAAACACTACTCTGCATTTCATTCAAATTAAAAGCAAATAAATGCTACTAAAACATTCTATTTTTTTTTCCATACAAGTCCTTGTCATCAAGTTTTCAACTCAAACAACCACATATAGATGTTTATACCAACATTAAGTAGCCCCCATAAAGAAAAATGTTGCTGACCTAGAAAAAGGCATTTGCATGTCATTATTTGATTTGAAAACTTGATGTAAGCATATAAGGAACTTTATCTAAGTTGTCTTTCCACACGCTTTTATGCTAAAGTTACCTTCAATGCTTTGTGGTATGCAAATCCGGGAATATTAATACACATGGCTCTAACTCCATGATTAAGTGCTGTGTATTCCCTCTCCAAAGCCTCCATAACAGGTTCACTCTCTGAGCTAAGGAAAATATGCATAATGATTTTGAAAGTAAGCTTCCTGATCTCAGTTAAGAACTCAATTTGTCCCATGTTGGCCCATTTCTCCAAGGAAATTTTCACATTTTTTTCAATATATGTCAAGTAGAGGGACAGTGCTTCCATGCCATTGATTGAAGAGGATGTCAAACGCCTAAGGCGCTTATGTTCTTCATAAGACATTGAAATAAATGACCTCTTTCCAATGAGCTCTATAGTAGATTGAGGCCAACCAGTTGTGAATTTATCATCATCTGTAAGCACCCTTTTGCATATTTCAGGTGTTGTCACAATTATACTTGGATTTCCAAACATCAAGGTCTTGTACATTCCAGTTCTTCCAAATCTTCATAATTCGTTGATTGAATCAAAACCGTTAGTACCATCGACTATGATGCACAAATATGATATATGTAATGCATGTAATAATATTTTTTATATGTTTGTTAATTTTTAAAATAATATGAATTTTAATTAATTGACTGTGTACAAACTTTTAAACTTTCAATGTGCATTTTGAACTCTAGAAATGTAACAAATCTAAACTAATATGCTTCTGGCATTACTAAAAGTAACATAGAAATTATAATGTGGACATAAATCATTATCGATTGCCTAAAAACAGAAATATAGTATCAATTTTTATTCTATTACCTCCTAAAGAGGACAACTTTCATGTTTGATTCCTTAAAAGAATATGATTGTATCACACCTATTGACAACAAAATATATCATTAAAAAATGACCCACTTTTAACAGGTCAACCGAAAAATAACACAACTAAAACTTAAATTTTAAATCTCTCAATAAAAAAATATTTTTATTAATTTTTATAAAGTAAAAAAATTTCATATATTAAAAAATGTTATATGTATTAACAAAAAGGCTTTAAATATAGTTCTTATATTTAAATTTAAAAAATTTCTCTTAAAATTTACTTTAAATTTTATTTATCGTCAGGCTGACCCTAACTTTAAAATTAATCTTTATGTAGTTGGTGGTGTCTAACACTGAATACTACACGTCTACACCAAATATACATTTTGAAGTATCCAAGAGCAAGTATGAAATACGTATCCAATATTAGTAAGTGAAGCAAATGCATGTGTCAGTATTTCATAAATGACAAATAATGTATCTGCATGATACATGACATGATCAATGGTGAAACTTTACGTTTTCGTTAAAGTATTTGCTAAACTGACAACAATAGATACATAATAATTAAATCATTTAAAATGTTATGACTACATTTGATGTGTTTGCCTATCACCTATAATATTTAATCATTCATGAAATACACAGCATAATACAACCTATCTATGCTATAAAATTAAAATATTTTGTTAAACTTGCTAAATGACATCAAGTGTCTCCATCATCTTTTGTCCCTCCCTCGTATTCAACAACGTTTTAATTTGCTTTTTTTTTTTTTTAAACCATAACTAACCTATGAAAATGAAACTTCTTTGATCAATTTTCATTCTTAACAAAAAAAAAAAAATCAGAACTTTCTCCCTATTTTTGCCCTATCACTAGTGATTACTGCCGATCCGAAGCACCCCTTTTCCATTCATAGAGAGATCCAATCTAGAATCAATTTTATCCAACAAAATCATGATCATACCAAAAAAAAGTAGAAACAATTGTTATTTTTTATTTTATCTTTACCATAAAAAACAATTAATTATTTTTCACCATAAAATTAATCCATACACACTGATAAAGATCGAGAGGTATATCACTATATTTAACAACACATGCAGGACCAAAAGTTACGCTAGGATTTGAGAACTAGAATCAAATTTGAAACACTTCGAATTAAATATTATTGTCAATATTTGTGAGAACTATTGCTCTCCATGGAACTTTCATTGATAACTGTTCCACTTTATTCCTAGAAGATAAGCCAATAATACTAGGCGACAATTCTATGCCATATAATATAAGAAGTATTATCAATTTAGATATTCGATTTTATCTTAAATTCATGTTTAAGAAATTAAAAATGTTCTATAAAACGTTATAGACCATCGTAATCACGGAGGGCCCAAGCAGACATGGACTGCACATCATGACGTACGTGTTCGGACATCAAAACTTATTTATTGCACGTATTGTATGATAATTTTTAACGTAAATTTCATTCTTATGTGATGAAATGTTTAAATTGTTTTTTATTTTGAAAAAGTATACATTTTCACATAGTAAGTATTTAATTTATTTTTGTTTGTTTTAAAGGTGGACAAGTCATCGAAAGTAATTTTTTTCTTTTTGCAAACTATCATGTCATTAGCCGTAATTTTGAAATTTTAAAATAAATATAATTTCAAATAAAACTCTCAACTAATCATTGGTGTTTAAAATTTTATTTCTCAAAATTTTAAATCGTGTAAAAAAAAAGCACTTAAAATTAGCTGCTAGTTACATTAAGTCACACCCACCCACAAAAATACTCAAAATTGCTTATTAGTATTATTACCAAAAAAAATTCTTTGACATTAAAATACAAGTTTGAATATATTTTTGTCTTTTAAATAAAAGGTGTGTATTAAAAAAAATATTATAAAAAGGGATGTGAGTTTCTAATAATTAAGTTAAATGGAAAAAAATCAAATAACTAATATTTTCACATTAAAAATTCAAGCTAAACTTTTTGAAAATGTAATTCTTTTTGTATAAAAAATTGCTCAAAGTAAATAATTAATTAATTGATTAAATAATTAAATAAATAAAGGGTAGAAAGCAGAAACGACAAAAGTTGGAGTATCACACTGTCCACAACAAATTGTGGCTTCTGCACCACTGCCACATAGTAGAAGAAAATTGAGGCAGTGCTGTGTGTGTGTGTGAGAGAGAGAGCATGGTTAACTAAGTACACTGAAAATGACAACCAGGTACAGCTCTTCTCCGATTCTCTCTCAATGAATTGTTTTGTTTTGTTTCGGTTTGGAAAAGGACTTCAATTGCAAAAGCTAGAAAGGTAGCATTATGGTCGTTTCACTTTCACAAAGGCCAAACCAACTTTTTCTGCAAAACTAGATATAAATAAAGTAGAAAAAAAAGTACATTATCTTGTGCTTCTTGAACCACTAATTGTAACAGCAGCAGCTTTGGTTAAGGCCTAAGGGGTGGTGTCAGCTTTGGTTTAACCCAAAACACAGTTTATAAACTTAAATCTAATTCAAACTTAGACTTACAAGTCACAATTTAGAAATAACAACTAGTTATTAATGATAATAATAATAATAATAATAATAATAATAATAATAATAATAATAATAATCATAAGAATAAGTAGTAGTAGTAGTAGTACTTAAATTACCTAGAGACAAAGGAGGAGATGAAGGAATCAGGGTCCTTGGACTTGAAAGCCCTGAGAAACGACCACATGTTCCCAATGAAGGGCCACCCCATGTCACCTGGGGGCAAAGAGTACTGCTTCACACCCAATTTGGATTCATAGAGCCACCAATTTACATTCTTGAGGATAGATCTTAGGACTAAAAGAGCACCAGCAATGGCCACAAGGACCACCCACACCCACATGGAACACATCTTCATCATCATCACAGACTCAACTTCAAGTTATGACTCAACTCACACTCAACTCAACACACAACTTCCTCACTCTCTTTCTGTGTATTTATAAGGGAACTTGGGGTTTGGTATGTGGAGAGAGAGAGAGAGAGAGAGAGGAGAGAGGGGAGGGATAGGAAAAGAATAAAAAACAAAGGAAATTTTATGACAGCAGTGAGGGGCTAAAATGAATTTGTGTAAAGTTATAGAACATAGACATAGAGGTGGCCGGCTTTCTTTTCCCATATTTTGTTTTGATCTGTGTACCTAATTACAACAAATCAGTGCATACTGTGTATGTTGAATCAGTCAACTAGCTAGCTCTGTTTACAAAGTGATATTGATAAATATTTTATTATTTTATTTCTAACTATCATTATTTATTGTGGACATTAATAATTAATAAATCTTTAACTTATCATGCAAGACATTAATATTTCTAAAATAATTACAAAATAAGTTTGGTGCTCTAAAAATAACCAAAAGTTGATTAGTAATTACATTTTCACCGTTGTCTAACTTATCTTAAATTAAGATGGTTTAAACAACTATAGAATATTATTAGTCTGATTAAGAAAATTGTACTAACTCTTAATTAAATGAGTCATCTCCTATGAGATTGTTTAACCTTATTTTTATTTAGGTAAGTTAGACAAAAAAAATTGGAAGATACATACCAAAAAACCCAAAAAAAAATAGCATTTGTCTCGATTCTTTTGTTGTTGTGATTAATTGTTTGTGTGTCGCTTAGTAGTCCTATACCAAATGATGATGTTGAACTCCATGAGTTACCATTGCCAAGTTTTGGGATAGAGTGTTGATTTGCTAACACCAAAATCTTGTAATACACACATATTTTTTTTTATATATATCTTTTTCTTGTCATATTGTGATTAATTTTATTAATCACTTTTTTTCTCTCTATTTTTTTTCTTTTTTGAGTGTCTACACTACTTGGGGTGTCAATGAATTGCGAAAGATGCATTTACATATTCATATATCTCAGTACGGTGGGAGTCTTCTGTGGCTATTTTGTACTCATTTGCAGTTTTTAATTGAAATAAGTATTTAGAATCCTATCAAGTTAACTTCCATTATTAATTTGAAAGTTAAAAAGTTTTAGCATTTAGAGGAAGAAAGGAAATGTTTTCTGATCCTTCTCAACGATCATGTGTTAACTTTACGACTATTAGGCAACAGGAGCAAGAGTGGACATCATAAAAATCCTCAAAACTCCCCTTATTATTTTTATGCTCCTTTTGAGAAAAACAGTGTGTAAAGCTCACACTGTGATAGTGGAGTTGCACCATATAGTCCTATTAACTTTTCTATGTATGCTGTTTATTATCTATATTCGTCTTTCATGTGAGTTGAATTTGAAATTTTTTAATCAAACCGTGTTGCTCTTGAAAAGGCTTCTTGTATAAGTAAATGATTCACTGTTTCATCTTCCTTCCCACATGGTTGGAACTAGGAACAAATTTGTATGATGATCCATAAGACTCCGCACTATATATAAAGGCTTTTTGAGTCTTAGCTTCTTCACAAAAGCATAGTTTTTGAGGCTGTAAAGTTGCATTTTGATTTAGGCCTTTCCCAATTTCCTATATATTTTTATTAGGATTTTGCTCTAAAGTGGGCACTGGTTGATGCAATTTCATGAGGATATCCTCGTAGTCCTGTGTGTTCAGAGGTATATATTAGGGAAATATTTATTCAAGATGGATTATGAATATGATCTTCATATTTTATATTACTTGGGTCCCTCCTGCCTGCAAATTAGGTCTTGGTCTAGACCTTGTGTTGGGTTAGGCTATTGGCCCAAAACAAATGTGGAAGCAAAAGTATATAATTGAAGGATTAATTTGATTTTGTTTGTCTCTTTTGGTGGTTATTCATCACGATTGTAAGATATCCATTGCTATAGGGTCATCTGATTATAAATAATTGTGTATAGTAATAATAATTTATAATTTTTTTTATAAAATTAGCTGGCTAAGCTAATTAGCAAAAATATTTCAACTATGTTGGCACCTTTTTACTAACCAACTAAAAACACATCAAATATCAATAAGACATAAGAAAAGAGCAAAATACATGGGGATTAAACCAAAATCCATGATAACTAATTTAAAACATGATTATTGATTATGGATATAAAAACTTTTACCCTGACATATCATACCCATTAAACTCGTGTAAAAAATTACTAGAGATGCTATTTGTACTACAAATTATATAATTAAGAGATAGAGTCCCGTCGAAGGTAGATGAGTGTCAATTAGCTTCTGGAGATGATATTTGGAGATATTGACCAATATGTCACATGGTTTGGGGGAAATATCAAACATTCAAACTATGCCAGGTATGTCCAGAGAGAGCAAAGTGTTAGCTGTATCAGAAGGCTTTTGGGGGGTTCATTTCTAAATGTGTAATTATTGGGTATTAACGTATCTTTTGAAATTTGGTTCAGACCTGCTTTGTGCAAACCTTCTAATTATTGGAGATAAAGACTTCACTTCTTTTTTTCCAGATCACAATTTTCTTACTTTGGAGAAAATTTTGTTCCAATTCAGTACGATATTATCAACGATAAAATTCTTTTTTTTAAGGATTTAATTGTCTTTTTGCTTTGATTAAAACATTATTTCCCTTTTGAAAAAAATTATACAACTAAGATTATGTTTAACAAAACTAACTAAAAAGCTAGCTTAATGTTAAAAAGTTAGCTAGAAGATGAAAAATTAACTGAAAGTTAAAAATTGAAAAATTAATGTATTAAATTATCAGTAAAACTAATTGTTAAAATAACTAAAAAATGTAAAATAACATAAGAATAATAAAATTATGATTTGTTTAAAAATAATAATAATGAAAATGAATAAATATATTGAGAATAAAAATGGAAGGAAATATAAAAAATTAGAAACTATTAAAAAAAATTATTTATCAAATAGTCAAATAAGTTTTTCATCTATAATAGAAAAAGTTAGAAACTAGCTAAAATACCTTACCAAATATAGTCTAAGTACTCAATAAAATCTTACTTTATTATTTATTATACAATTATTATTTAAAAATAGAAAATAAAATAAAATAATATTTTATAATAATTAGTGTAAATAAGAAATAAAAATGTTTACAAACTAAGGGTATGTATTGGGTCAACTTCTTTTACGCTTATAACTTAATTTTAAATTTAAGCTAAAAATGCATAATTTTTTTTAAGAGGAATGCATTTTAAAAAATGTGCATGGCATATTACTAGGAAATTTATATGGCTCTTTTGCATTTTAAAAAAAACTAAGGAATGGAGTTTTTTTTATGCTCCTTATTTTCTCTTTTCTTAATTTGTTAAAAATAAGCTCCTTAATTTTTTAAGAGCTTTTATGAAAAATTGTTTGGCTGAGTTTTTTCTTAAAAGTAGCTTATAAACAAGAAAAAAGTCAGGCAAAAAATACTACCTAAATATATAACATAGCATAAATCCCCATCTTTCTTTTCCTTTCAGTTTTATATGTTTTTTCTATTTTGGTCATCGAAATTTAAAACTTAATGGCCCTGCCACTTTAATAATGGATGAGTTAAGTGAGTTGCAATTGGCGTGCAACTAATATAATTTATAAAATCATAAAAAGAATAAAAATGACTTATATGGTTTTTTTTCTTTCTATTTTCCTATTTTTTTAAAAGCACAATTGAATGGCATTATAACTTGATTTACCACTAGCACTCATGGATAACTAAACAACTGTCCACCGTATACAGTAAGCATCATCTAGGATTCCCACACTACACATGACTTTTCCCTTTCCCATGAAATAATATTTCCAACATGATTCATTTTACATATCTCATCCTATTTTATCAGAAGCATCAAATCAAATCGCATTATTCGCATACAAATTTATGGTGCCATACATTTTATACTGCTCGAATTCAATTTCTTTTGGTATTTTTCTATTACTTACCTTGATTGACTCAAGGAATTCTTTTGGTATTTACAAAATGATTTCTATGATTAAAGTATTTCTAATATATATTTAAGAAGCACATGTTTCTCTCATTTCTCACGAGATATCGATTATATATTTTTGGATTACAGTTACACCAAACTAAACCTACCTTACACTCAATCCACCCTCACATAACTTTTCTGTTTGTGTATTGAAATGTCTAATTTTTTTTGTTCAATGTGATTACAACATTTGTCCAAATACGTATACTAAGGTTTTAAAATACTGTCTTCCAAATTGTGATTTTAACTTTGACATCAATATTTTTAAATATTTGAAGTTGCAACATAATTATAATTATAATTACATTGAGACCGTCATAACAGACATAAAAAAATTTATGATCACATCAATTATATTTATCTATAATTCTCATAATATAAAAAAAACACGATAAAATTACAATAACAACTATGACCGCAATTTAAAATCTTTGGAGCTACCAATCAAGTTAGCATGCTGATCCTCCATAGTTCAGACAAGTGTGTCCACCCTAAGCATTTCTTTATTATATATGGTTGTTACATACATATTGATAGGTGAAGAAATCTACTCTACTTCTACTCCTATCATTCTATAACTAAAAAGAGATAAAATAATATTTTTGTTTCTTCCTTTTCTCAATGGAATTACATGGATATATATATATATATATATATATATATATATATATATATATATATATAAGTAGAGCACCTGCAATTGCTAACAGAATATTAATTCTAACAATAATATTCTAGAATCTACCTAACATATTTATTCTAACAACAAAAAAAGATCTATTTGTAAACATCTTAACCATTCCATTTCCTAGTTGCTGAAATGATCATCTTAGGCATAATATATGAGATGGATCGTAACACATATCTTACACCTTAATTTCGTGAAAGAAAACAGAAGTGTATAAAAGTATGGTGTAGACAAATTAAGACATGCAGCTATATATATATCCCACACAAAAATCTATTTTTATGTGTGGACAAGAAAAGGTAGGTGCTAAGTGATGCTAACACTTGGTCTCAGCAACTTTAGCCAATCTTTTTCATTAGAGAATTGAAGGCATTATAAATATGAAGGTAGCGTCTTTATCTTCTGCTCTTGTGTTTTTCCATCACACTGTTCTGGTGCATTGATGCTTGCAACATCATTAGGAGAAAAGGGACCCCGGAGGAGAGTGATCACATTATCTTGTTGTGTTCCCTAAAGTGTAAACAATGAAAGAAGTTCCCAATAGTTCAAATCCAATTGCAAAATCTCATTCATTATTGTCAAGCATCAATTTTGACGAAACAGAACGACCACATACTGATTACGATCTAACGGACCATATAGAGTGCCAAGAAACAAAAATTGGAACAATTAATATCAAGCCATGAACATAAGGACATAACACCTTTGTGTGGCTAGCTTTTAAGTTTTAAGTCTCCTTATGTCTCACTTCTTTGTATGTGTGCTACAAACAGTAGTTGTGAGTTTATTGTAACATGCTACAGAAAGATTGTCTGGTATTAAAGCTTATTCAGAGAGTGAGATAGATTGTTATTAAAAGTTAGTATTTGATTTAAAGAATGGAAATGATTCATTAATGTTAAAAGCATTACATGAAATACAAAATACAAACTTTTTCAATCCTTCTAGATCTAGATTTTTTTTTTTTACCATTATTAACCAATTAATGTATCGGTCAATTTAAGGTATTTCCCAATTGAGATTCAAGAACTACTTTATCAAGATATTGAGATTAGGTAAGAAGTTTATCTCTCAATTTATAGATGTTTTTTTCATACATATAAAAAAAATCAAATCCATGATCACATGCATATTTTTAGAAACAAAATTATCTATCAACTAAGTATTACAATAGAATAAGTGAAGGACAAATTTGACTCTCCACATTCTCATTCCAGTTCAAGGTGGGTGAGTCCAGGTTTGATCGAGTTTAAAATATGCAAGTTAAATTTTTTAATACCAATCCTTGTGGGATTTTACCTAATTCAAGAAAACCTATGAGAATCTTGTCACACATATTTTTTACAATTTTAATTTACTAATATATTTTTAAATATATTATATATTAATCTATTAATTGTATTTTAATGAAATAGTCTGATTCAATCGAGAAACCATTTTCAAATTCAGTTCAATTGAATGAACGGTCTTCAAGTTCAGTTTGATTCAATCTTTTGTCCTCAACTGAACCATGAACATTCCTGATTAAAATTGTTATTACAAATGTTATTAAACAATTATGTATTAAGAAAATAAAAGAAGATTTTTTTATTGAGATAAATAAAAATACATCCATCTATAATTTTTAACTGCATTTTCATATAATTTTTATTGAGATACATAAAAAATACGTTTATTTTTTTCTTTTAAGTTTTTAACCAAACGCTCTTGAGGGACTAGTTACCAAAGATCCTAACTTTATTTTTTTCAAACCATATTTGTAGCTTTGTCGACTAAAATCTAAAACACACTAACGGGCGTTGGATTCTGCATGACCAACACATTTTTTTTCAAACCATTTTTAGTCAGTGCTCGTTTTGTTCTTCCAATTCCAAAATGAAATCCACACTTATAAAATAAAATATTTTCTGTTTTGGTTGTTTGTTCAAGTTCTACTGCGTATTCCATATTATATTTTCAGGACCAATGCACCTAATCGTTCCATCTTTCATCGTAGTGATCGATTTTGTATATTCAAAAAGATCGTATTACAAACTAATTGATACCAATATGGAAAAAATCTCAAAAGCTAATATAATTCAATATTGATTGATTGGCTGAAGTTGAGAAAATAATATGATTTTGAATCAGATGATATGAATAGGTCAAAGTTGTTTAATTTTAATGATCCTTGATCATTGATTGTTCACACAATTGCAAAAAGTTGGCATACTTTTATAATGCTTGGCCCTCGCAAGTCTCTTCAGTCACTTAAAATGTTTGACATTTGTAAAAGCAACATAGCCAATAAAAACTCTCACCATAAAGAATAATTGGAATTAGATAATAGTGTCAGCTCTAAGTTTAAAGAATCAAAATAGATATTTTTGGTTACACAGTGAATGACTTAAGAGTCATCAATCTTCTCCAAATGTGTGACTTGGAGAGTGACACTGACGTTAAAGAAATTGGAGAGGATTCGGTTGTTGAAGTATCTAGTCTCTTTCAATAATATCACCCTTTCGAAACGTTTTTATGCATCTTGAGGCATATTTATAATTATTGTAAGTAGTGAAATTAATTTGCCGACAATTATGCAATTAATGACTATACAGAAAATTTGACAAGCTAATGCTGGATAAAATTGAAAAAATTAGGCTACGTATCTAAGAAAATCTTTCATGAAAGTATTTACTAGGAGTTGTTTAATAAATTTATATTATAAATAAAATATTTTTTAAATATTACATGACCTATAAAATTAAGTTAATTATTCATTTTAGTAACCTTAGCATCAAAATAAATTTTATATAAAATATTTAAATCTATATGAAATTATAAAATCTTACAAAATTATGATAAACAACCTATTTAAATAATATATTATGCATTATAAATGTTCTAAGTCATCATCATAAATGTTTGGTTTATATCAAGTCAATTGAAAATTTGTAACAATCTTCTCTTTTCATCTGGAAGAAATTAAACACGTTTGTTATATGTTTAAAGTGTCAATCAAAGAAACGATTAATGTTTGGTGAATTATCATTTTGAAGAGGAAAGCTAAATAGAAAATCCTTGATACACACAATTGATTCCATATTTATGTCCTTTAAAAAATTTGAGATTTAATTTTTAACTTAAAAATAGAGTTGTAATTAAAGATATCATTCTATCTTCAAATAAATCAATCATATATCTAAATACATCATTAAAAGAAAAAGAAGAGGAGGAAGTTTATGCTTGTTTAAGGATTTTTTCATGCTTTCCTATATACCAAACTTGGAGAGAAATTGTTTTTTTTTTTTATTTACGTTCAACGTAAAACCAACGTGTATTCAAAACGCAGCTGAAAAGCAAAGAACATTTTTTTTAATACCCACTTCTTGTTTTGATAAATTACAAAACATTATCTAACCGTACGAACTGACTGTGACTATTGACTAATATGAAGCATCCACCTTCTTCCACGAATTCTGCGCCGCTGTCTCACAACAACATCTGCTCCCCTCCTCCTCCTCCTCCGAAGTGCGCCTCCATCAACGGAATCTCTGTTCCAAACAACCCAGAAGCTTCCGAAGAACAACAAGTCTATAATGCTTCCGAGCTTCTCGACCGGATTCGGAAATGGGTCGGTTTTTTACCGTCGATTCTGCCCGACGGACGGTGGTGGGAGTTCTCTGCCGACGTCGACGTTCAGGTGGTGGCGCAGCCGGTGACAGTGTGGCGCGCCCTAGGGAAAATGTGGGACCTTGTCGCGCGTGACAGATGGGTCATCTTTGTTGCATTCGCTGCTCTCATTGTTGCTGCAGTGCGTTCCCTTTTCTTTTCTTTTTTTTTTTTTGACCATTTTGTGTTTTTCGAAGGTGGAGGTCAAAGTTGTGAGCTTTTGTTATGTGGGTTTCACTTTCAGGTTTCGGAGATTTCGATACTTCTTGACGGCATCCATCTTCTCAGCACAGGGTGCAGACCTTGCTGTTTTTCACCGGAATGTGCAGTTGTTGGTTCTGTTGTGCGTGACTTCGGGAATATGCATGTCAAAACCTTGTATGGTCTAATCTCCCTTCTATTTGCTGATACTGATGTGATTCTTTTTTTTTTTTTCTTCTTTTGGTTCTTAATTGCTGTTGCTGAAAGAACCTTCCATGAAAAAACGTAATGCATTTGCTCTTTGATCCATAAAGCGTTATCTTTGTATGTGTTTTGCTTTATAAGATTCTGAGGAGTGAGGACATTTGTTTATTGAGATTGATCGTAAAGCTGATGTTTGACTTCTTGTAACGTGTTTGGTTTCATATACTAAGATGTGTTTTGTCACATTTGTTTGTTAAGGAGCTAAAAAGTTATAGCTTCCAAACACGTGGCTTGTAGTGTGATTTCTTATTTCTCATTGGGTTTCCAATCACACTGTTGTTAAGTAGATAAAAGTTGAACTTTTTTTTTGAATGATTAATGATGCTCTTAGTTTTGTTAAATTTGAAACTTTTTATGTTGCCGATGGGGAGTGACCTTTCTTAACAAACATTTTCCTGTGTTTCAGTGGATACGAGGTAGCTTTTTTGGCATTGCAAACATGATTCTGGTTAGTTTCTTTGTCTGATATTTGGGGATGGGGATTTCTATGGTTCGTGTAAAATACACTAGAATGTAATGGAATAAGAGTTTATCAAATTAAGACTAAGTACTTGAGCAATAATGAGAAATTACAAGCAATTGAGACTGGGAACCATTAAATTGCCTTATCCATCATTCCATCTGTAGCCTTTGATATGGCACATTGCTCTCGCTGCTTGATTCCTTGGGGAGCAAATGGTGAGATATTTACACTTTTAACTATAATCTTCTCTATGAAGTACTTGCTGTAAATAAGAAAGCAGAATGATTATTTGCTCATTCTTGCTCTTAGATTTTGCACCTTTTATAACTTGTTATAACTGCTATTTACAAGTGCATTTTGGATCATTTATTTGCAGATGGAATGTATATGATGGAAGTTGACCGAGTTCTGAGACTTGGTGGTATTGGGTGCTTTCGGGTCCTCCAATCAATTGGAAGGTTAATTACAAAGCCTGGTAGAGACCTAAGGAGGATCTTGAAGAAGAACAAAGAAATATTGAAGAGACTGCTAAGCTCCTTTGCTGGGAGAAGAAGTCTGAGAATTCTTCTCTGTTTGAATTTTTTATATCCGAAAATTTGAGCAATGCTCATGTTCAGAAGCAAGTGGTGTACTTACCTGGAATGTCTTTGTTTTGTGGCTGCAGGTATAAGAAAATGGAGGCCTGCATTACTCCAAGTCCTAAAGTTTATGGTCATTATAAGCCATTTCCGGAGAGGCTATATGCTATCCCTCTTAGAATTGCTAGTGGCTCTGTTCCTGGAGTTTCGGTTGAGACATATGAATGCTGGATTGGGTAGTTTTGCTGCTGCTATTCAATCTTCCAAGTTATGGGTCATGAATGTTGTGCCTACTATAGCTGAGGAAAGTACATTGGGTGTCATATATGAGCGAGGACTTATTGGCATCTATTATGATTGGTATAGTTTTCTAACTTCTTCCTCTTATTTTATTTATGGTCTTCATGTCTTGATGTTATGTATTTTAATACTTGTAGTAACTATACTAACCTGGTACTGAATTCCTTATTTTGTTGTTGTTTGGGGGAAGAGGAGGATGGGAGTGACAACTTAGGTGACTTTGCTGTATGCATTGCGTGATTGGATTAGGTTCATGTTCAGAAACAATTATTTGAAATAGTTGTCTACAAAATTTTTTTGGAAACTGACAAAATAAGCGATTATTTCTCCAAAAATAAGGTGAACTGCACAAACTAGAGTCTATAAGCGATTATATATTTGGTCTGTGGACATTTCAACTACATTGATTACTAATATTTTGAAATAGAAATGTTATTAGTATATCTTTGATAGCCTAAAATATGTTTTAGCCTCTTGATAAATTAGGCATTCCTATTGTTACGACAAATAAGAAAATTAAGTTGAGTTCCTTATAAAATAAAATAAAAAAACATTTTTTATCCTTGCTATTGGATTTTGGTTCCTGATAAAGAAACATATCATCTTGACACTAGTTGTTTTTTCCTCTTCATATTAGTCATTTTGAAAAATATTTGATAGGGATTAATAACAAATTTACATATCACAAATAAACAAATAATTTATTTATTGTCACTATAATTTCTTTGTCTTTGCTATGCCTGTCTTTGATCAGTTGTTGTTTTGCATATATTACAATAAATTGGACAAAGACCCAAACAACAATTCCATTTCACCCCCCCTCCATCCACCCCATTTCATTTCATGAGGCCCATTTTTGGAGAGTATGTATCACTTTTGAACTCCAACATTGTTCCAAGGCTTCTTTTCATTGTTCATGACTTGTGTGTTTGTGTGTCTTTTTTCGGGCTGAGCAATATTTCCATTGATTTCCTTGTCTTTTTGAGTTAAGGAATTAACTTGTGATCTTTCATGCACTTGTTCCAACTGGGACATCATGTTGTTGGGAATTGGATCGTTGGTTCTGCCTTTTCATGTGCCTTTCTGTTCCCTGTTATTGTTATTTGGGTGATTCAGTTTTCTTCCTATGCTGGGTTTTTTTGTGTATTTGTACAAGCACTTAAACTTTTGAACCAAATTCTAAGCACTTAAAACTTTTTTTGTTGGTAGACCAATTAGTGGTTACAAATGAAAACTTTGATAAAATGCAATATAAGTTTAATGAAAAGACTATCTCCTTGAGTTGGATGCTTGAGGAGAAAGATAAGCTTCACAATGCCTTACCACATGGTTTGTGGTTGATAAGTTTAATGAAAATGTGGCTACATAATTGTTTCTTTTCTTTCTGGCTACACGAGTACATGAGATACATGCTCATGCAAACTTTGTGGTTGATAATACTGCATAATTGTTTCTTTTCTTTCTCTGCTTATAGCTATAATGACTGTCATATCCAGTACTCAAATGTTATAATTACATGTTTGTATAGGCAGTTTACAAGTACTATCACGAGAATGGAACATTGACCCTGCAACATTTCATTATTTTCTTTGGAATCTTTGAACTACTTCTCTCCCAGCTCCCAAATATTCACTCATTGAGATGGGTAATGCATTGTGCACTTTAACACATTATATTAAAAAAAAAAAACTAAATATTACTTTTATTCTTATAACATTTAAGAGAAGTTAATTGAATTTTAAAATCAAATTAATGCTTATTTCTTTGCTATTCACAGGCAGGGCTATGAAATTATTCTTATTTCCATGTCGGGGTGTCAAGGGCTTGCGTGATACAACAGCTATTGGAATTGAAAAGGTTAGTGTATTTATCGGCATCCATAGCTTATGTCTTTGTCATGTCCAGCTCAAATTATGTGGCTAATTTAGTTTGAATTTAATTAAAATTTAATGAGATATTTGTTAATGATAGAGATGCTATGCAACATCTACTTGGAAAGAAAAATTGTCAGCCTTAGGTTCATCTGGAGTGGTCTGAAATTCTTTTTCCTTTTTGAAAATATAAAAGCAATGTTGGGTGTTTTAAGTGGGGAAGATTTGAAATCTAGAAGTAGCATATCTGTGTTCTTTTTCCTTAGTTATGTAGTACTGCTTTGTAATTAAAACTACGTGCTGTAATCACACTGCTTTTCCTCCCTATATTTGTTTCTGTTGACATTTGAAGCAAGTATATGGACAAAGCACATTACCCATCATACAAGAGTTCTTTCCCTAGACATGTAGCTAATATGATAGTCCAGTATATTGTCATGGAAAAGAAAATGAAGGACTGGGAATTGGGGAAGTCCTTCCCTAGTGATATTCTTTTCTAATTTAAGATGGTGTATGGTTGAAAGTTAACTTGTAATGTGAATATTGTCTATTCTTAAAAAAAGAAAATAATTTAAAATGGTTACGCCTCAAACAGGGACAGATAGCAACTACATAGTAAGTGAGATTCTCTTAATGCTTAAATAATCATTATTACATTTGCACTGTTTTCGATTTCAAATTTATAGATTCAAATGCAATAATTATTAAAAAAACAATTCAATTATATTACTGTTTTATTTTAAATTAAATGATTTCAATTCAATTCCATTTAAAATTAATTTTGATTTTATTTAAAAAAAGATTCAGAGTAGATAGAAAAAAAAGTAAACTTATTTTAAAAAATAAAAAACCTAATTCATATTATAAAAATAAATAATCTATTTAAATTATTTTAAAAATATAAAACCTAATTAAAACTTTGAATATTTAAATAAAAAAATCAAATTGAAATTTTTTTATTGCTATAGGCATAGGCATAAGGATGGATACCGTCCATTTTAAATCTATTGCTTCTTTGATAACTTTCCATCCATTTGAGGCATTTCATTTTTATAACCTATAAATTTATGATCTTATTTAATTCTGGCTTCTAATATTTAGATTCAATTTCCAATTAGTCCTTCATTTTCCAAATATGGTCTCAACGTGTTGGTGAGTAGATACTATTTTCTAATTTTATGGAAGTGTTCTTAATCTTTATTACTTCACTAGAAATAAATATTCAAATGGAGCCATGGCTTATGCATAGCAGCTTTGTATGAGTGAGTGTCAAATCAGGTAGCAACTATCATAACAAGGTTCACTTAACACTGCACAGGTATAATCTATGCTTTATGTATTTAGATATAATTTTAGTGAAGTAGGAAATAATAATGCTGACCAAAGTTCTTATTGTATCTTTCTATAACCGGTTTGTCATATTCTTACATGGTTTAGATTTTAAATGTACATGCAGTCAAGGTCCATTTATCTTGCTCATGCCCTGTCCATATTTAGAGCATGTTGTTTCAACTATGGCAGGGACAATAATGATAACATTTATTAATTAATGGGAAATTCAAAATAAAAAGCGTTTTAAAAAAAATTGGGACCATCAAAGTCGATTTTTTGAAATAAACGACGTTGTATCTAACATTTCGTCGATTATTATAAAAAATCGACTTTGTATGTAAGCTTTCTAAGTCGATTTTTTCAAATAACCGACTTTGTAGCTAACATTCAAAGGCATTTATTTAAAATAAACGACTTAGTATAGAATCTTTCTAAGTCTTTGTATTCATGCTTTCAAAGTCAGTTATTTAAAATAAACGACCTTGTATCTAAGATTAAGTCGGTTTTGTTAAATAACCGACTTTGTATGGAAATTTTCGAAGTCGGTTTTTTAAAATATCGGTTTTTTAAAATAATCGACTTAGAATGTGCGAATTTAAAAAAAAAATTTCAAAGTCGATTTTTTAAAAACCGACATTATAGGCTTGCGTATTTTATGACGTCCAGAACAAGGTCGGTTATAAAATCGGCTTTGAATGTTGAAAATAACCGACTTTGAATGCTGTTGTTGTAGTGGTGAATCTTTTTTTCATATGATGCTCTAGTGTCTAAGTACATCAAAGTTACTGCTTGAGATAAAATGATAACTTGGCCCCTTGTCATATGGAATGTATGCAATCAAAAGTTAGCAGCACTCCACTCACTTTCTCTCACACACCATATTGGGCACCGTACAGTGCTTTGAACTTTGATGTTCACTTAACTTGACTACCTAAGTCCAACATTTTAATTCCCCTACCACACAAGTCAACCTCTCATATTCAGCTTCTATCATTCATCTCAATGTTGGGAAAAAGACACCAATTTTCCTTTTCAGGACCTGTTATGAATGGTCTTGCACAAGCAAATACTTTATACACAAACAATAATTATGCAAGCAACACAACACAATTTTTAACGTTGAAAACCTTCTCAATATGAGAAATAAAAATCACGGGACCGATCTTGGAGTCCACCCAAATTCTTCACTATCAATAAAGTAAGATTACAAAATGGTTCCAACAACCATTACAATCAACAGACAACTTCAACAAAAGTTGTATCAGACAAACATACAAAATAGGCTTTTGTATTAAATTAATTTCTATCACCATAAACAACAACAAACAAATTCCAACGGTCAAACTGATGTATTGCAAGAGAGGAACACACTGATCAAATTTGAGGATAATCCAACGATTGAGCAAAGAGATAACTCTTTCTCAATATCACTGCCCGAAACAATACAGAAAAGAGCAGGAATTCTGATAACCATTATTTGCAGTTGAAACAATCTCTCTTGGAACAATTTCAATGAATGATCCGAACGGTCATAATGTAGAAACAGATTTTAGTAATCGCTCCTCAAATTTTGAAAACGATCCAATGGTTAGTGTGAGAGAAACGTCCCTCGCAATAAAACTGCATGCTACAGAAAATGGTTGCATAACCGCTTCGGTTTGGGAATTTCCGGTTATACTACAAGCCTCTATTCACGAAACCAACCGTTAGATGTTAGTATTGGTGAGTCACGAACCAGCTTAAAAAGTTTCATCAAGATCCAATGGTTAACAAAGTAGATAGAGAAGATTGAATGATGACAGTTTTTACCCTTCTCCACATACGAATTTTGACGGTTTCTTTCTCCTTTCCTTTTCTCTCTCTTGTGGTTTCAAATTAACCGCCAACATATGAAAATAAGTAACTGCTGACCTATTAAAATAAGGAACTCCAATCTTTCCTTATTGGGCTGGACTTGGCTTGATATTCAAGCCCAACAAATCTCCTCCTCCAGTCCAATGAGGGAAATTCCAAACATTAATCTTCAAGTGAAATTCATAGCAACTCTTTACATGCTTCAGTTGCTGCAATGAATTATGCCTCTATTGTAGAAAGTGCTAAACACTTTTGCAATCTTGACTGCCAAGAAATTGCACCACCAGCAAATGTCACCATATAACTCGAAGTAGACTTGCGAGTATCCACGTGACCTGCCATATCAAAATCTGGTATCCAACAAGAACCGACTCACCAATCCCGAATCTTAGACTCAAACTGGAAGTGCCACGAAGATATCTCATTATCCATTTAACAATGTTCCAATGTTTCTTTCCTGGATTAGAAAGGAATCTGCTAACAACGCCAACTGCATGGACTATGTCTGGTCTGGTGCAAACCATAACATACATCAAACTCCCTATTGCTAAGGCATATGACACCTTTGTCATATCTTCCTTCTCCTTATCACTGAAAGGGCTATGTTGAGCACTTAACTTAAAGTGGGTAGCAAAAGGAGTACTAACCACTTTAGCATTGCTCATATAGAATCTCTCAAGAACTTTCTTAATATACTGTTCTTGTGACAAGAACAACTTTTTCTCATTTCTATTCCTTCACAGTATCTAGATACATCTCCTATTCATTTATATCCGACCCCCAATCAGACATACTATATGCTCTCGCCACCATAGACTTGAAACAAAGTTGAGGATCGGATAATAGGGTAGTGCAATATTTACCCAAGGAAAAAGACTTTAGATGTATATGGACACTCCCTTCTGGATTTTCTTAACTTAATTCAAAATATTTATATTGTTGAATAGTTTTTGTCTATGTAACACCGACATGTGACACGTAATAAGACACGATTCGACACATCAATCTCAAAAATTTAATTTCTACGTGTTGAGACATGTTTTAATATTAATGTTACTGTGCATGCCCAATTGCTCCTTCATCCAAATTAAACTAATAAACTAAATTGTGCATGCATGCATTCCGTGCTCCATTCCTCATGCATTCCATGCTCCATTGCTCCTTCATCCAAATTAAATTAATAAACTAAATTGTGCTTGTATTCAGTGCTCCATTGCTCATTCATCCAAATTAAACCTCACCCTCTTTATCCACTCCTCTCTCTCAATTACTTTATAATTTTATAAAAACCGTGCTTTACTCCTTCATCTGAAGAACAAAAATTAAATCATCCCTCTTTACCCACACACTCTCAATCACTTTCACTCTATCACGGAGAGAGAAACACATACCATCTCTCATTGTTCCTTCTTCTTCCCCTTTTCTTTTTTTTTTTCTTTTTATCTTAATGGAACATAACATCATCGCCCAGCCTCTGTCTTATGCCGCTCCCATACCACTTATCTCTACTCCACGTGCGACGGGAGGTTCCACGTCTCACTGACGTGACACGAGAGCATGTGCCTGTACGAGGCGTGCGAGCGCACCTTGATAGCCTTCCTCTTCAAGGTCGATGCCACCTCCCTCTGCGCCTTTGACGGTCAAATTTGCGTGTCGAAACCGATCAATGCATTGGAATTGTTGACTGTGTGTCCGACACGGTGTCAGAGCGTGTCGGAGTGTCAGGGAGTGTCGGACTCGATACAACCCCTATTTCGGAGTTCGATGCTTCCTAGGTTTTTGCACCTCGCAATGCACGATTTTTTTACAAATTAAATATTATTTAAGAATAATTTATAAGATAAATATCATTGATAAAACATTTTTAAGTTGGTAAGAATGAATAAGCGCTATAAAAAACAAAAGAAGAGAAGTTACGGACAGAAAAAGAAAAGATCAGAGAGAAAAATATAAAATGAAACCGTTAGTGGATAGTACCTCCATTCCGTTCCTATTCTCACGCTTTCCAGAATGGTCATAGTAATAAAACAGCGTCATCATCTTTTCGACAAAGAAATGTACTCCGTCAAGGTGGCCGGCGTCAAAGTCCAGGTCACTGTCACCTCCAGGGCCTCTGTTGTGAAACGGTGGCTCTCCACCACTACCACGGCGCAATGTCAATCGAAATTGCCTGGTCGTCGGCCTCGGAGTGGAAAGCACTGTCGCCTTCGCCTCCTCCCAACCTCTAGTAGACACCCTACAGCTCTGCATCGGCCGCCGGTGCTTGATCTTTCAACTGTCTCGGGCCGAGAGGGTGCCGAATAGCCTTCGAGAAGGAACGTTCGCACATGTTTGTCAGATTCGGCAACGCTTCGGATCGTGAGGAGCTCAAATCCTCCAAGCACATTTTGAAGTTGAGGAAAGAGCTAGTGGATATGACGGATTATGCAGCAGAAACCGCTAGTGCTTCAGTAAATAAGATAGTAGAGGCTTCGACTGTGAACCAGAGAAAAATATTAGCACGACGAGTAAGTGAAATAAGCCGTATCTCAGCTACCGTCAGATTGAGTATGTCACCATTGATGCGTACTGCGCATACCGCATCAGGAGGGATGCTAGGGTTTGGAACGCCATAGGTAACTAATAACTCTTCTCTCTTCTGCGAAAATGCTTAGAAGCTGTTATAGGTGATGATGAATTGTGATTTGACGATGATGATTTGACAGTGAAGTGATTTTGGTTTTTAAAATCAAAAGACATTTAGTTTCTGAAATTGTGATGCTATCGTTTTTAACCTTATATATAGCAAAAGACCAAAAACCTTAATTCAATCTGACGATTTTTGAAATTGTGAATTGAATTAAGGTTTTTGGTCTTCTGGTATATATAAGGTTAAAAACGATAACATCACAATTTCAGAAACTAAATGTCGTTTGATTTCAAAAACCAAAATCACTTCACCGTCAAATCATCATCGTCAAATCACGATTCATCATCACCTACAACAACTTCTAAGCATTTTTGCAGAAGAGAGAAGAGTTACTAGTTATCTATGGCGTTCCAAACCCTAGCATCCCTCCCGATGCGGTATGTGCAGTACGCATCAACGGTGACATACTCAATCTGACGGTAGCTGAGATACGACTTATTCCACTTGCTCGTCGTGTTGATATTTTTCCTCTGGTTCACGGTCGGAGCCTCTACTATCTTGTTCACTGAAGCACTAGCGGTTTCTGCTGCATAATCCGCCATATCCACTGGCTCTTTCCTCATCTTCAAAATGTGCTTGGAGGATTTGAGCTCCTCACGATCCGAAGCGTTGCCGAAGCCGACAAACGTGTGCGAACGTTCCTTCAAGAATGTTCAGAGGCTCTTCGGCACCCTCTCGGCCCGAGACAGTTGAAAGATCAAGCACCGACGGCCAATGCAGAGCTGTAGGGTGTCCACCGAAGGTTGGGAGGAGGTGAAGGCGGCAGTGCTTTCCACTCCGAGGCCGACGACCAGGTAGTTCCGATTGACATTGCGGTCGTGGTAGAGAGCCATCATTTCACAACGGAGGCCCTGGAGGTGATAATGACCTGGACTTTGACGCCGGCCACCTTGACGGAGTGCATTTGTTTGTCGAAAAGATGACGTTTTATTACTATGGCCATTCTGGAAAGCGTGAGAATAGGAACGGAATAGAGGTAGTATCCGCTAACGGTTTTGTTTTATATTTTTCTCTCTAATCTTTTCTTTTTTTGTCCGTCACTTCTTTTCTTTTGGTTTTTATAGCGCTTATTCATTCTTACCAACTTGAAATTTATCTTATAAATTATTCTTAAATAATATTTAATTTGTAAAAAAATCGTGCATTGCGAGGTGCAAAAACCTAAGAAGCATCGAACTCTGAAATAGGGGCCTATCGAGTCCGACACGGTGTCGGACACACAGTCAACAATTCTAATGCATTGACCGTTAAAGGCGCAGAGGGAGGCGGCGTCGACCTTGAAGAGGAAGGCCGTCAGGGTGCGCTCGCACCCCTCGTACAGGCACATGCTCTCGTGTCACGTCAGTAAGACGTGGAACCTCCCGTCGCACGTGGGGTAGAGATAAGTGGTATGGGAGTGGCAGAAGACAGAGGCTGAGCGATGATGTTGTGTTTCATCGTTCCATTAAGATAAAAGAGAAGGGGAAGAAGAAGGAACAATGAGAGATGGTATGTGTGAAGTCTGAACTTGGAATAGTTTTTCTCTCTCCATGATAGAGTGAAAGTGATTGAGAGAGAGGGTGTGGATAAAGAGGGATGATTTAATTTTTGTTCTTCAGATGGAGTAGAGCACAGTTTAGTTTAATTTGGAAGGAGCAATTGAGCATCGGAATGCATAACATATTAATATTAAAACATGTAGAAATTCATAAATTTTTGAGATTGATGTGTCGAAGAGTCGTGTCAGTGTTACATAGACAATAACTATTCAACAATATAAATATTTTGAATTCGGTTAAGAAAATCCAGAAGGGAGTGTTCATATAAAAAGGGCAAAATATTTTTCTGCAAAAACTAGATATAAATAAAGTAGAAAAAAAAGTACATTATCTTGTGCTTCTTGAACCACTAATTGTAACAGCAGCAGCTTTGGTTAAGGCCTAAGGGTGGTGTCAGCTTTGGTTTAACCCAAAACACAGTTTATAAACTTAAATTTAATTCAAACTTAGACTTACAAGTCACAATTTAGAAATAACAACTAGTTATTAATGATAATAATAATAGTAATAATAAGAATAAGTAGTAGTAATTAAATTACCTAGAGACAAAGGAGGAGATGAAGGAATCAGGGTCCTTGGACTTGAAAGCCCTGAGAAAGGACCACATGTTGCCAATGAAGGGCCACCCCATGTCACCTGGGGGCAAAGAGTACTGCTTCACACCCAATTTGGATTCATAGAGCCACCAATTTACATTCTTGAGGATAGATCTTAGGACTAAAAGAGCACCAGCAATGGCCACAAGGACCACCCACACCCACATGGAACACATCTTCATCATCATCACAGACTCAACTCACTCAACACTCAACTCAACTCACACAACTTCCTCACTCTCTTTCTGTGTATTTATAAGGGAACTTGGGGTTTGGTATGTGGAGAGAGAGAGAGAGAGAGGGGAGAGGGGAGGGATAGGAAAAGAATAAAAAACAAAGGAAATTTTATGACAGCAGTGAGTGGCTAAAATGAATTTGTGTAAAGTTATAGAACATAGACATAGAGGTGGCCGGCTTTCTTTTCCCATATTTTGTTTTGATCTGTGTACCTAATTACAACAAATCAGTGCATACTGTGTATGTTGAATCAGTCCACTAGCTAGCTCTGTTTTTTACAAAGTGATATTGATAAATATTTTATTATTTTATTTACTAACTATCATTATTTATTGTGGACATTAATAATTAATAAATCTTTAACTTATCATGCAAGATATTAATGTTTCTAAAATAATTACAAAATAAGTTTGGTGCTCTAAAAATAACCAAAAGTTGATTAGTAATTATATTTTCACCGTTGTCTAACTTATCTTAAATTAAGATGGTTTAAACAACTATAGAATATTATTAGTCTAATTAAGAAAATTGTACTAACTCTTAATTAAATGAGTCATCTCCTATGAGATTGTTTAACCTTATTTTTATTTAGGTAAGTTAGACAAAAAAAATTGGAAGATACATACCAAAAATACCCAAAAAAAATATAGCATTTGTCTCGATTCTTTTGTTGTTGTGATTAATTGTTTGTGTGTCGCTTAGTAGTCCTATACCAAATGATGATGTTGAACTCCATGAGTTACCATTGCCAAGTTTTGGGATAGAGTGTTGATTTGCTAACACCAAAATCTTGTAATACACATTTTTTTTTTATATCTTTTTCTTGTCATATTGTGATTAATTTATTAATCACTTTTTTTCTCTCTCTTTTTTTTTCTTTTTTGAGTGGCTACACTACTTGGGGTGTCAATGAATTGCGAAAGATGCTTTTACATATTCATATATCTCAGTACGGTGGGAGTCTTCTGTGGCTATTTGGTACTCATTCGCAGTTTTTAATTGAAATAAGTATTTAGAATCCTATCAAGTTAACTTCCATTATTAATTTGAAAGTTAAAAAGTTTTAGCATTTAGAGGAAGAAAGGAAATGTTTTCTGATCCTTCTCAACGATCATGTGTTAACTTTACGACTATTAGGCAACAGGAGCAAGAGTGCACATCATAAAAATCCTCAAAAATCCCCTTATTATTTTTATGCTCCTTTTGAGAAAAAACAGTGTGTAAAGCTCACACTGTGATAGTGGAGTTGCACCATATAGTCCAATTAACTTTTCTATGTATGCTGTTTATTATCTATATTCGTCTTTCATGTGAGTTGAATTTGAAATTTTTTAATCAAACCGTATTGCTCTTGAAAAGGCTTCTTGTATAAGTAAATGATTCACTGTTTCATCTTCCTTCCCACATGGTTGGAACTAGGAACAAATTTGTATGATGATCCATAAGACTCCGCACTATATATAAAGGCTTTTTGAGTCTTAGCTTCTTCACAAAAGCATAGTTTTTGAGGCTGTAAAGTTGCATTTTGATTGAGGCCTTCCCCAATTTCCTATATATTTTTATTAGGATTTTGCTCTAAAGTGGGCACTGGTTGATGCAATTTCATGAGGATATCCTCGTAATCCTGTGTGTTCAGAGGTATATAACTATATATTAGGGAAATATTTATTCAAGATGGATTATGAATATGAACTTCATATTTTATATTACTTGGGTCCCTCCTGCCAGCAAATTAGGTCTTGGTCTAGACCTTGTGTTGGGTTAGGCTATTGGCCCAAAACAAATGTGGAAGCAAAAGTATATAATTGAAGGATTAATTTGATTTTGTTTGTCTCTTTTGGTGGTTATTCATCACGATTGTAAGATATTCATTGCTATAGGGTCATCTGATTATAAATAATTATGTATAGTAATAATAATTTTTTTTTTAACTTTGATGATAATTTTTTTTTATAAAATTAGCTGGCTAAGCTAATTAGCAAAAATATTTCAACTATGTTGGCACCTTTTTACTAACCAACTAAAAACACATCAAATATCAATAAGACAAAAGAAAAGAGCAAAATACATGGGGATTAAACCAAAATCCATGATAACTAATTTAAAACATGATTATTGATTATGAATATAAAAACTTTTACCCTAACATATCATACCCATTAAACTCGTGTAAAAAATTACTAGAGATGCTATTTGTACTACAAATTATATAACTAAGAGATAAAGAGTCCCGTCGAGGGTAGATGAGTGTCAATTAGCTTCTGGAGATGATATTTGGAGATATTGACCAATATGTCACATGGTTTGGGGGAAATATCAAACATTCAAACTATGCCAGGTGTGTCCAAAGAGAGCAAAGTGTTAGCTGTATCACAAGGCTTTTGGGGGGTTCATTTCTGAACGTGTAATTATTAGGTATTAACGTATCTTTTGAAATTTGGTTCAGACCTGCTTTGTGCAAACCTTCTAATTATTAGAGATAAAGACTTCACTTCTGTTTTTTACTGATCACAATTTTCTTACTTTGGAGAAAATTTTGTTCCAATTCAGTATGATATTATCAACGATAAAATTATTTTTTTAAGGATTTAATGGTCTTTTTGCTTTGATTAAAAAATTATTTCCTTTTAGAAAAAAATTAAACAACTAAGATTATGTTTAACAAAACTAACTAAATAACTAGCTATGTTAAAAAGTTAGCTAGAAGATGAAAAATTAACTAAAAGTTGAAAACTGAAAAATTAACTTATGAAGTTATTAGTAAAACTAGTTGTTAAAGTAACTTGTTAAAGTAACTAAAAATATAAAATAACATAAGAATAACAAAATCATGATTTATTTAAAAAGGAAAATAATGAAAATAAATAAATATATTGAAAATAAAAATGGAAGAAAATATAAAAAGTTAGAAGCTATTAAAAAAAAATTGTTTATCAAATGGTCAAACAAGTTTTTTATCTAATAGAAAAAG
>PYAF01001252.1:1436851-1449430 GCA_007407185.1 Glycine tomentella | reverse complement strand
TGATATAAATGACATATTTAAAAAGGGTAACAAGAAAATTGAAAAAATATTTTAAGGTTAAAAATGAAATAAAATATAAAAAGTTATAAGATAGTGTTTTAAAAAATTATATTTGAAATAACATTTCAAAAAATACTAGAAACTATTAAAAAAGTTATAAACTACCTAAAAAAACTTGTTTACCTAACAGTTAAACAAGTTTTTTAAGTTAATAAAAAAAGTTTAAAATTAACTAAAACAACTTGTGGAGCATAGCCTAAGAGAGGGAAAAAAGAAAAAAATTATAACATATAATGAATGATGTCGTAAAGAAAAATAAACCTAAAAAAAATTAGGTTAAAACATGAAATTAACTAAGCCAAATTTTAATAGTAATTTTCTTCTTAAAAAAATGAAACTCCATGGACTAGTCCTAGCACATAAGGGGGACGTGATTGATATTATATCTCCAAGGACCAGAATTTTTTGTTTCAGAAAATAAAATCTATCAAATTTCATCAGCCATAAACAAATACATCCAAATGTTGGTGGATTTGGACCTTGTGTGTTTTTTGTAAGTTGACTTTTTGGTCATGTGGGTTAGGTCTAATTAGTAGGTTATTTTTTAGGATTCACTAATTTTTTTAAGCTTAGTTTAACTTATTAATTTGTTTAAAGACCTATTTCATATTGAATTTTTGAAATAGACTTGACCTATCTCTAGATAGGATAATAAGCCAATGAGATAAAACTATATGTTAAATAAATTATAAACTATAATAAATTAATAGTTACTTAAGATATAAGATGGGAAAAATAGGTAATTTGTATTTTATAAGAATCAAGTTTAACTTGTTTATATGATATAAATTTAATTTTAAGATCTAATATGAATGTTGTTGTAACTAATTTAAATGTCAATTCTACAGTAAGACTCTTAAATGAGACATTAATTTATTCTTCAATAAACTTATTAGATTATGTTTAGCTTTTTTAATTAATTAAAAAACTTATTTGATTGTTCGAAAAACAAGTTTTGTTAGTAGCTTTTATATAGCTTTTAACGTTTTTTAAATCACTATTTCAAATTGAGTATTCTAAAACACTAACTTCTAATTTTTTATATTTTCTTTCCTTTTTATCTTTAATATATTTATCAAGTTTCAGGCTTATCCTTTTTTAAGAAATCATGATTTTATTATTTTTTAGTTATCTTACATTTTTGAGCTTTTTTAACAATTAATTTTATCGAACATTTATAATTTAATAAGTAAGTAGCTTCCATTTAGTTTTGCCGAAAATAGTCTTAGTATGACTTTATATTTAGGTCAACCTGCTTAATATTTAATAAATAAATAGATATATGATTTTAATATATTATAGAATTTAATCATAGTAATAATAGTAATAATATACTAACAAAAAGTTATCATTTAATTAATTTAAATAGGTTGACCTATCAGGTCTAAAATGCTTTTCAAATAATCTTAAATTTGACATTTTAATCAAATAATATTTCATAAAAAATCTTGGTCTAGTTTTTTTCTTTCAAAACAAGCATGGTCTAAATTGACCTAATGTAGACTAAGTTATAATTAGGGGTAGAAGTAGACTTGACCATCCATCGAGGGTCTATGGCTTGATTTGTTTAAGATCTAATTTGACTCAACTTATTTAACAAAAAAGTTAAGCTCTAAGTTTTTTAAGAAAGTTATTTAGATAAAATAATATTTGATATAAAATATTATAATTATTGTATTTAAATTACAAATTATTTTAATAGTTTGAGGATTTGAATCAAATCAATTAATATATGAAATAGGTTAATTCGTATAAGCATATGAGTAGCAAGAATATGAACTTTTTTTTTATACTTAAAAACTTTGGAAACATGTCACATGTAATGTTTATAGGCAAATTTTATCAGTATCTCGAGATTTAAAATTGTTTTTAATGAAAATATTTGATTTTATTTAAAAATTATTTTTTACACTTCTTAATATGAAACAAACCTTTAAATGGATTAATAGCTCTGATGATCTTTTATGAAAGAGGCTAAATCTAAACCTAAAAATAGATTTGTGACAAATAATAGGCTCAAACTTAAAATAATAAAAATACAAAATAGATCATATCAAATTTAATTAAAATTCAACTCATTTTCACCCTTGGTTATAATTCATAAATCTCTCCCAATTAGATAGATTGACTTATTCATAATTCTTTTTTAAATATTGGTATAGATAAGTTAAGTCCAAATAATTTTTTTTATTCAAGCCTTAGGGCTTAGGGACAATTTATAATCGTACATCTGAATAACAAAAAGATGTACACCTGTACATAACTAATAACAAAGAAAACAGTTTTGATCGACATTTTTACTTTATTTCTTAGTTCCAAATATTTTTATAAATAATAAAAAAACAAAAAAGTAAAAATAAATATGTTTAAAATCTTACTTTATTATTTATTATACAATTATTATTTAAAAATAGAAAATAAAATAAAATAATATTTTATAATAATTAGTGTAAATAAGAAATAAAAATGTTTACAAACTAAGGGTATGTATTGGGTCAACTTCTTTTACGCTTATAACTTAATTTTAAATTTAAGCTAAAAATGCATAATTTTTTTAAAGAGGAATGCATTTTAAAAAATGTGCATGGCATATTACTAGGAAATTTATATGTCTCTTTTGCTTTTAAAAAAAAAAAACTAAGGAATGGAGTTTTTTTTTTATGCTCCTAATTTTCTCTTTTCTTAATTTGTTAAAAATAAGCTCCTTAATTTTTTAAGAGCTTTTATGAAAAATTGTTTGGCGGAGTTTTTTCTTAAAAGTAGCTTATAAACAAGAAAAAAGTCAGGCAAAAAATACTACCTAAATATATAACATAGCATAAATCCCCATCTTTCTTTTCCTTTCAGTTTTATATGTTTTTTCTATTTTGGTCATCGAAATTTAAAACTTAATGGCCCTGCCACTTTAATAATGGATGAGTTAAGTGAGTTGCAATTGGCGTGCAACTAATATAACTTATAAAATCATAAAAAAGAATAAAAATGACTTTTATGGTTTTTTTTCTATTTTTTTATTTTTTGAAAAGCACAATTGAATGGCATTATAACTTGATTTACAACTAGCACTCATGGATAACTAAACAACTGTCCACCGTATACAGTAAGCATCATCTAGGATTCCCACACTACACATGACTTTTCCCTTTCCCATGAAATAATATTTCCAACATGATTCAATCTACATATCTCATCCTATTTTATCAGAAGCATCAAATCAAATCGCATTATTCGCATACAAATTTATGGTGCCATACATTTTATACCGCTCGAAATTCAATTTCTTTTGGTATTTTTCTATTACCTACCTTGACTCAAGGAATTCTTTTGGTATTTACAAAACGATTTCTATGATTAAAGTATTTCTAATATATATTTATGAAGCACATGTTTCTCTCATTTCTCACGAGATATCGATTATATATTTTTGGATTACAGTTACACCCAACTAAACCTACCTTAAACTCAATCCACCCTCACATAACTTTTCTGTTTGTGTATTGAAATGTCTAATTTTTTTGTTCAATGTGATTACAACATTTGTCCAAATACGTATACTCTGAAGGTTTTAAAATACTGTCTTCCAAATTGTGATTTTAACTTTGACATCAATATTTTTAAGTATTTGAAGTTGCAACATAATTATAATTATAATTACATTGAGACCGTCATAACAGACATAAAAAAATTTATGATCACATCAATTATATTTATCTATAATTCTCATAATAATAAAAAAAAAAACACGATAAAATTACAATAACAACTATGACCGCAATTTAAAATCTTTGGAGCTACCAATCAAGTTAGCATGCTGATCCTCCATAGTTCAGACAAGTGTGTCCACCCTAAGCATTTCTTTGTTACATATGTTGTTACATTCATATTGATAGGTGAAGAAATCTACTCTACTTCTACTCCTATCATTCTATAACTAAAAAGAGATAAAATAATATTTTTGTTTCTTCCTTTTCTCAATGGAATTACATGGATATATATAAGTAAAGCACCTGCATTTGCTAACAGAATATTAATTCTAATATTCTAGAATCTACCTAAGATATTTATTCTAACAACAAAAAAAGATCTATTTGTAAACATCATAACCATTCCATTTCCTAGTTGCTGAAATGATCATCTTAGGCATAATATATGAGATGGATCGTAACACATATCTTACACCTTAATTTCGTGAAAGAAAACAGAAGTGTATAAAAGTATGGTGTAGACAAATTAAGACACGCAGCTATATATATATCCCACACAAAAATCTATTTTTATGTGTGGACAAGAAAAGGTAGGTGCTAAGTGATGCTAACACTTGGTCTCAGCAACTTTAGCCAATCTTTTTCATTAGAGAATTGAAGGCATTATAAATATGAAGGTAGCGTCTTTATCTTCTGCTCTTGTGTTTTTCCATCACACTGTTCTGGTGCATTGATGCTTGCAACATCATTAGGAGAAAAGGGACCCCGGAGGAGAGTGATCAGATTATCTTGTTGTGTTCCCTAAAGTGTAAACAATGAAAGAAGTTCCCAATAGTTCAAATCCAATTGCAAAATCTCATTCATTATTGTCAAGCATCAATTTTGACGAAACAGAACGACCACATACTGATTACGATCTAATGGACCATATAGAGTGCCAAGAAACAAAAATTGGAACAATTAATATCAAGCCATGAACATAAGGACATAACACCTTTGTGTGGCTAGCTTTTAAGTTTTAAGTCTCCTTATGTCTCACTTCTTTGTATGTGTGCTACAAACAGTAGTTGTGAGTTTATTGTAACATGCTACAGAAAGATTGTCTGGTATTAAAGCTTATTAAGAGAGTGAGATAGATTGTTATTAAAAGTTAGTATTTGATTTAAAGAATGGAAATGATTCATTGATGTTAAAAGCATTACGTGAAATACAAAATAAAAACTTTTTCAATCCTTTTAGATCTAGATTTTTTTTTTACCATTATCAACCAATTAATTTATGTATTAGTCAATTTAAGGTATTTCTCAATTGAGATTCAAGAACTACTTTAATTATCAAGATATTGAGATTATGTAAGAAGTTTATTTCACAATTTATAGATGTTTTTTTTTCATATACATAACAAAAATTGAATTCATGATCACATATTTGAGAAATAAGATTATCTATCAACTAGGTATTACAACAGAATAAGTCAAAGACAAATTTGACTCTCCACATTCTCGTTATGATAAAGGTGGGTGAGTTTAGGTTCTGAGTTTAAAATATGCAAGTTAAAATTTGTAATATCAATTTTTGTGAAATTTTATCTGAATCAAGAAAACCTATGACAATCTTGTCACACATATTTTTTACAATTTTAATTTACTAATATATTTTTAATATATTATATATTAATGTATTAATTGTATTTTAATGAAATAGTCTGATTCAATCGAGAAGCCATTTTCAAGTTCAGTTTAATTGAATGAACGGTCTTCAAGTTCTGTTTGATTCAATCTTTTGTCCTCTACTGAACCATGAACATTCCTGATTAAAATTGTTATTACAAATGTTATTAAACAATCATGTATTAAGAAAATAAAAGAAGATTTTTTTTATTGAGATAAATAAAAATACATCCATCTATAATTTTTAACTGCATTTTCATATAATTTTTTATTGAGATACATTTTAACCAAACGCTCTTGAGGGACTAGTTACCAAAGATCCTAACTTTATTTTTTTCAAACCATATTCGTAGCTTTTTCGACTAAAATCTAAAACACACTAATGGGCGTTGGATTATGCATGACCAACACATTTTTCTTCAAACCATATTTAGTCAGTGCTCGTTTTGTTCTTCCAATTCCAAAATGAAATCCACACTTATAAAATAAAATATCTTCTGTTTTGGCTGCGTATTCCATATTATATTTTCAGGACCAATGCACCTAATCGTTCCATCTTTCATCGTAATGATCGATTCTGTATATTCAAAAAGATCGTATTACAAACTAATTGACACCAATATGGAAAAAATCTCAAAAGCTAATATAATTCAATATTGATTGATTGGCTCAAGTTGAGAAAATAATATGATTTTGAATCAGATGATATGAATAGGTCAAAGTTGTTCAATTTTAATGATCCTTGATCATTGATTATTCACACAATTGCAAGAAGTTGGCATACTTTTATAATGTTGGCCCTCGCAAGTCTCTTCAGTCACTTAAAATGTTTGACATTTGTAAAAGCAACATAAGATAGCCAATAAAAACTCTCACCATAAAGAATAATTGGAATTAGATAATAGTGTCGGCTCTAAGTTTAAAGAATCAAAATAGATATTTTTGGTTACACAGTGAATGACTTAAGAGTCATCAATCTTCTCCACATGTGTGACTTGGAGAGTGACACTGACGTTAAAGAAATTGGAGAGGATTCGGTTGTTGAAGTATCTAGTCTCTTTCAATAAAATCACCCTTTCGAAACGTTTTTACGCATCTTGAGGCATATTTATAATTATTGTAAGTAGTGAATTAATTTGCCGACAATTATGCAATTAATGACTAGACAGAAAATTTGACAATGCTGGATAAAATTGAAAAAATTAGGCTACGTATCTAAGAAAATCTTTCATGAAAGTATTTACAGGAGTTGTTTAATAAATTTATATTATAATTAGAATATTTTTTAAATAATTACATGACCTATAAAATTAAGTTAATTATTCATTTTAGTAACCTTAGCATCAAAATAAATTTTATATAAAATATTTAAGTCTATATGAAATTATAAAATCTTACAAAATTATGATAAACAACCTATTTAAATAATTATGCATTATAAATATTCTGAGTCATCATATATGTTTGGTCTATATCAAGTCAATTGAAACTTTGTAACGGTTCTGTATAATCTTTAGAACACAAATGTATAACACCGAAGTGCTACGTGTTTGATGTTGGATCACTCTAACTCTGCAAGTCCAAGGATATCAATGGAGGATGATACCTTGAAGCAGGAGATCACAAAGATACACCAATGGGAGTGAGGTGTGTGCTCTGTGTAATTGAAAGAGGGAGAGCTAGAGTGTATGTACCTTTCACCAACGGGCGGGCCATATTTATAGATGAAATACCTGACCGTTGGCTAACTGCAACATACGCGAGTGACTTCCTATATTTCCGGCCTCCACCTGCACGTTCGTAACTGCTTGAGTGGACTGAGTCCTGGTCCATGTACGCTGAATCTTAATAACATATTGTAACTAATTGGGCCTTATCATAGGCCCAATTATGACTCCAGAACAGTAACAATCTTCTCTTTTCATCTGGAAGAAATTAAACACGTTTGTTATATGTTTAAAGTGTCAAGCAAAGACAAAGGATTAATGTTTGGTGAATTAACATTTTGAAGAGGAAAGCTAAATAGAAAATCCTTGATACACACAATTGATTCCATATTTATGTCCTTTAAAAAATTTGAGATTTAATTTTCAACTTAAAAATAGAGTTGTAATTAAAGATATCATTCTATCTTCAAATAAATCAATCCTATATCTAAATACATCATTAAAAGAAAAAGAAGAGGAGGAAGTTTATGCTTGTTTAAGGATTTTTTCATGCTTTCCTATATACCAAACTTGGAGAGAAATTTTTTTTTTTTTTATTTACGTTCAACGTAAAACCAACGTGTATTCAAACACAGCTGAAAAGCAAACAACATTTTTTTTAATACCCACTTCTTGTTTTGACAAATTACAAAACATTATCTAACCGTACGAACTGACTGTGACTATTGACTAATATGAAGCATCCTCCCTCAAACTCAGGAGGTGGAGGAATCTTTTTTTCACATGATGCTTAAGGCTTTGTTTGGAAGTTAGGAGAGGAGAGAAGGGGAAGGAAAGAGATTCAAGGAGAAAGGAGGGGAAGGAAAGAGAGGAAAATAAGGAAAGTTCTTTTCTCCTTGTTTGTGAGTTAAGAATATATCAAGAGAGGGAAATAGAGAGTTAATAAAAAAAATTATAATACATTATATATTTTACATTGACTAGGGTAGGATAGTAATTTTATTAACACTGACTAGTATAATAATAATTTTAGTTACTTTTCCTTCTAAAAACTCCCCAAATAGGGGGGACAACAATTTTAAGGTTTTTGAGGATTTCAGAGGAGTTTTGAAAATCCTCAAATCCTTTCCCTCAAAAATTAAAACTCTCAAACAAGTGAATGTCTCTACATAAACCTTTCATTTCCCTCCCTTCCCCTCCAAAATCCCTCTCTCAAATAAAGCCTTAGTGTCTAAGTACATCAAAGTTACTGCCTGAGATAAACTGATAACTTGGCCCCTTGTCATATGGAATGTATGCAGTCAAAAGTTAGCAGCACTCCACTCACTTTCTCTCACACACCATATTGGGCTCCGTATAGTGCTTTGAACTTTGATGTTCACTTAACTTGACTACCTAAGTCCAACATTTTAATTCCCCTACCACACAAGTCAACCTCTCATATTCACCTTCTATCATTTATCTCAATGTTGGGAAAAAGACATCAATTTCCCCTTTCAGGACCTATTATGAAATTGTCTTGCACAAACAAATATTTTATACACAAACAATAATTATGCAAGCAACACAATATAATTTTTAACGTGGAAAACCTTCTCAATATGAAAAATAAAAATCACGGGACCGATCTCGGAGTCCACCCAAATTTTTCACTATCAATAAAGTGAGATTACAAAATGGTTCCAACAACCATTACAATCAACAAACAACTTAAACAAAAGTTGTACCAGGCAAACATACCAAATAGGCTTTTGTATGAAATTAATTTATATCACCATAAACAACAACAAACAAATCCCAACGGTCAAACTGACGTATTGCAAGAGAGAAACACACTGATCAAATTTGAGGATAATCCAACGATTGAGAAAAGAGATAACTCTTTCTCAATATCACTGCCCGAAACAATACAGAAAAGAGCAGAAATTTTGATAATCTCTATTTGCAGTTGAAACAATCTCTCTTGGAACAGTTCAATGAATGATCCGAACGGTCACAATGTAGAAACAGATTTTAGTAACAGCTCCTCAAATTTTGAATGCGATCCAATGGTTAGTGTGAGAGAAATGTCCCTCTCAATAAAACTGCACACTTCAGAAAACTGTTTCATAGCCGCTTCGGTTTGGGAATTTCCGGTTATACTAAAAGTCTCTATTCACGAAAGCAACCGTTGGATGTTAGTATTGGTGAGTCAAGAACCAGATTAAAAAGTTTCACTAAGATCCAAAGGTTAACAAAGGAGATAGAGAAGATTTAAAGATGACGGTTTTTACCCTTCTCTACATACGAATTTTAACAGTTTCTTTCTTCTCTCCTTTTCTCTCTCTTGTGGTTTCAAATTAACCGTCAACATATGAAAATAAGTAATTGCTGACCTATTAAAATAAGGAACTCCAATCTTTCCTTGTTGGGCTGGACTTGGCTTGGGATTCAAGCCCAACAAATCTCCCCCTCCAATCCAATGAGGGAGATTCCAAACATCAATCCTCAAGTGAAATCCATAACAACTCTTTACATACTTCAGTTGCTACAATGAATTCTGCCTCTGTTGTAGAAAGTGTTATGCACTTTTGCAATCTTGACTGCTAAGAAACCGCACCACTATCAAATGTCACCATATAACCGAAGTAGACTTGCAAGTGTGTATCCAACAAGAACTGGCTCACCAATCCCGAATCTTAGACTCAAACTGGAAGTGCCACGGAGATATCTCATTATCCATTTAACAGTGTTCTAATGCCTTCATTTATTTTTCTTTTTTTAATTATCTATATTTATGTTTTATTTAAACTGAAAATTATTTTCTATATGTTTTGTTAATTATTTTTCATATTGTTTGATGGCCAACATTTTGGTGTCTATCCCGATACATATTCGGGAAGTATCAATTTTTTTTAGCTGCATTGAGATACAACACCAATATAATTTGAGCCATTTTTTTAATTTTTATATTTTTAAATTGAAATTTTGAAATTAAAAAAAAAAACGCTAAAAAGGTAGGGATCATGGAAAAAATGCTCTTTCCCTTATAAATATGCAAATTTGCATACATCTTTAATTTTTTTAATAATTCTTTATTAATGTATCGTGTCCTTCATTTAAATTTTTTTGTTGTAATGTCATATAAGTGTTGTACATTTTTTCTACATTTATTATTATTTTTTCAAAGTTTTGTAGTCATATCCCATATGCTCTAAAGTGGGGAGAAAATTATTTGTTCTTGTATCTAAGTTTCACATAGGATTTGCAAAATCTAACCCAAAAGTATTCAATTAAGATAAGTGTAATATATTTTTTCATCTACGATGGAAGAGGAGTTCTTATTGACATAATTCTTCTATAACAGTCACCCCCTTCTCTTAATTATTCATTAATCGTATTTTCGATCTAGAATGTTTGAACATGAAGAGAATATGAGATTGATCACGCTATGAAACTAAAAATTAAAATAAGAAGACAATATAAATACAAATTATTAAAATAAACTACAAATTCAATTCAATTACTTTATTTTTAATTTCGTTAAATGTAAGGTTAAAAACGATAGCTTCACAATTTCAAAAACTAAATGTCGTATGATTTCAAAAACCAAAATCACTTTACCGTCAAATCATTGTCGTCAAATCACGATTCATCATCACCTACAACAGCTTCTAAGCATTTTCGCAGAAGAGAGAAGAAGAGTTACTAGTTACCTATGGCGTTCCAAACCCTAGCATGCCTCCCGATGCGGTATGCGTAGTACGCATCAACGGTGACATAGTCAATCTGACGGTAGCTGAGATACGGCTTATTCCACTTGCTCGTCATGCTGATATTTTTCCTCTTGTTCACGGTCGAAGCCTCTACTATCTTGTTCACTGAAGCACTAGCGGTTTTTGCTGCATAATCCGTCATATCAACTGGCTATTTCCTCATCTTCAAAATGTGCTTGGAGGATTTGAGCTCCTCACGATCCGAAGCGTTGCCGAAGCCAACAAACGTGTGCGAACGTTCCTTCAAGAATGTTCGGAGGCTCTTCGACACCTTCTCGGCCCGAGACAGTTGAAAGATCAAGCACCGGCGGCCGATGCAGAGCTGTATGGTGTCCGCCGGAGGTTGGGAGGAGGCGAAGGCGACAGTGCTTTCCACTCCGAGGCCGACGACCAGGCAGTTCCGATTGACATTGCGGCCGTGGTAGTGGACCATGGTGGAGAGCCACCGTTTCACAACGGAGGCCCTGGAGGTGACGATGACCTGGACTTTGACGCCGGCCACCTTGACGGAGTACATTTCTTTGTCGAAAAGATGACGCTGTTTTATTACTCTAGCCATTCTGAAAAGCGTGAGAATAGGAACGGAATGGAAGCACTATCCGCTAACAGTTTCGTTTTATATTTTTTCTCTCTCATCTTTTCTTGATATTTTCTTTTTCTGTCCGTAACTTCTATTCTTTTGTTTGTTATGGCCCTTATTCATTCTTACCAACTTAAAAATGTATTTACATTTTTTATCAATGAAATTTATCTTATAAATTAATCTTAAATAATATTTAATTTGTAAAAAAAAAAAAAAACTGTGCATTGCGAGGTACAAAAAAATCTCTCAGGTTTGTATCTCCTCTTTGAGCTCTAATTTCGGTGCTTCAATCACTGTATCAGATTTTTTCTTTTTCAGCATTTCCATACTTACCTCAACCTCTTCTTGCAAAGTGTATGTGCAAGTCTGTGCAAGTCTGTGCAAGTTTGTGCAAGTGTGTGCAAGTCTGTGCAAGTTTGTGCAGGTCTGTGGAAGTTTGTGCGTGAATGTCCCTATGTCTAAGGCTTCAAGTTCCTCATCTAGTTTTTGATCATTAGTCTATTTTTAATTATCTATATTTATGTTTTATTTAAACTGAAAATTATTTTCTATATGTTTTGTTAATTATTTTTCATATTGTTTGATGACCAACATTTTGGTGTCTATCCCGATACATATTCGGGAAGTATCAATTTTTTTTAGCTGCATTGAGATACGACACCAATATAATTTGAGCCATTTTTTTAATTTTTATATTTTTAAATTGAAATTTTGAAATTAAAAAAAAATGCTATAAAGGTAGGGATCACGGAAAAAATGTTCTTTCCTTTATAAATATGCAAATTTGCATACATCTTTAATTTTTTTTAATAATTCTTTATTAATGTATCGTATCCTTCATTTAAATTTTTTTGATGTAATGTCATATAAGTGTTGTACATTTTTTCTACATTTATTATTATTTTTTCAAAGTTTTGTAGTCATATCCCATATGCTCTAAAGTGGGGAGAAAATTATTTGTTCTTGTATCTAAGTTTCACAAAGTTTTTTCAAAATCTAACCCAAAAGTATTCGATTAAATTAAGTGTAATATGTTTTTTCATCTAGGATGGAAGAGGAGTTCTTATTGACATAATTCTTCTATAACAGTCACCCCCTTCTCTTAGTTATTCATTAATCGTATTTTCGATCTAGAATGTT
>PYAF01001252.1:1423161-1433285 GCA_007407185.1 Glycine tomentella | reverse complement strand
TTTTCATCTAGATCATTTGAATCTATATCCAATTTTGCATTACTATTAGAAAATCGATTATTCACCCTCCTGTTCCTTAAAATCACTTCCGATTTCTTCATCAACTTGATGTATTTCTTCCTGACCCTCAACAGAGGATGCTTCTCAATAGCTGATTTATTGCTGTAAGCTTCCTTTAGAATGACTGTACAAGTTTTGTCCCTGAAAGATAGATAAAACATATGGGGATGCCGCTCGAATGCTCTGTGAACTTTCTGTGGCAACCCGAAATACTTCTTGAGGCAAAACAGCTTCTTCCTCTCGGCTGAATGCTCGACAAAAAGGGAAAGCAGTTCGTGAAGAACTCCCACAAGTCTTTTATCTGCTATGTCAGCATTTGGATCCAAGTTTGAAAAATCATCGTAAGGTGAAACATATGGAAGCTTCTGAAATTCATTTAGCCAGTTTTCAATCTTCCTCCTCAACCTTAAACCCTTTGATGGAAAAAATGGAAATTCAATGGCTTCCATTGGACCCCCAGAGTAAAAACCACTTTTGATTGCATTTCTCTCCATTACAGAATAAATCTTTTCTCCTCTTTCAAGAGCCAACCCCTTCAATCCATCTTCCATCTCTACAAACCGGAAAGATTCATCAAGAATTTGTTCCGGGTGCTGCAGAAAATCACTAGACAACCCCAAATACCACTGCATCCCTTGAATTATCTTTAAAGGTAGAACATGCTCTCTGGACATCAATATCATCTTCCTCAACCTCGACCTTAAGTCCTCCCTGCATTCTTCATATACTCTTTTCTCATCCCTGTCAATCTCGGCAGCTTCCGGTGTCAACCTGAACCAAGGAAGATTGTATTCGGGACCCGTAAACTCCTCAAAGATGGATGGATACTGCCTCATAAACCTTGCAACCTTCATGGGAACATCTAACTCTAATCCCCTCTTTGACACTGCAGAGATAGGAATGCAGCCATTGGGATCCCGGACAATGCAGTTTTTGAGGGCAATGATAGGCTTGAGCTGAACGGAATCGTGGATGTGCTCAATTGAGTCATAGTATGAATCCTTTTTTCCATTTCATGTACACATTCACATAACTGTATCTCTGGATGTGCAAAAAATGATATTTAAAGGATAGTTTGATTGTTTTGACCGCAGATTCCTTAAAGTTGAAGAACATTAGAGTGAATAAACTTCAAGGCAGCAGTTTTCAGTGAAATGAAGTGGTGAAGCTAATAAAAAAAATACTTGGGTTTGTGATTGACAACTAATTCCTGAGAAAGCTTAGTATTGAGTAGGAAGAGAGTTTGACCTGAAGAAGATTAAGGGAATGATTCGGTCACAACGGAATAAAAAAACAAACCTCTAAATCAATAATCAAATAAAGTTTTAACAAACATGATGGCCAGTTCAAAACAGAGCTAGCAAACGAAGTTATTGGTTTAGCTTACAGCGCTGGATGCAGTGGTTCGACTCCCCGGCAACGATGCCGTAGGCGGCGGTGTTGGGGCTGTGAGGACCGGTGGAATGTGGAGAGAGAAAGGGTTGGGGAAAAATATATCCACTGTGTAACAATTGTGTGCATTAGATGAACCTAACGGTGGAAAAATAAACATGGTCCACGGTAGCCTTCACCTAACTTTGCCATTCAAAAATTGACAGAGACTTGCTGCATAAGCTACATTTAAATCTAATGGTTATTAAAATTAAGAGTATAAAAGATATATTTATATATTTAATTAAAAGGATGTGTAGTTCAATTGATCGATATCTATTTTTGATTATTATGGATAAATGAAAAATATTATCCTAAAGATAAAAGATATTATTGATAAATATTAATCATTAATTATAAATAAATATATGTTGCCCCAGAGGTTGAGAGAATCTGAGTACACTCTCCCATTGACGGGGAAAGTTCATCTCTAGCTGAGTATGAGAAAATATTTTTCTTTCCAATTGTAATCAATATTCTTTAATATGATATTTTTAAAATAAATTAAAACAATAGATTAAGATAAATTTAACATTTTTTTCTTTTAAAACTTTTAACTTTTTGGTTCTTATTAAACTTTTTATAAGAGGTTTTTGATTTTAGTATTTTAAATATTTTTATTTTGGTTTTAGTCATTTATAGGAATAAAACAAAAAATAAATAAAGAATTAGAATACAAAATACAATATTCTAAAGAGACCAAAAGATTATTTAAACCTTATTATATAAGTGTGTATATTAATAAACTCAAAGGGTGGAAGCAATAGTATAAAATTTCATTGCGTTTACATTAATAAAAATGATCTATTTAGCATAAGAATATGTATTTGATTCTTAAAAAAAGCCACGTAACCCCATTGCCCGGAGGCTCCACGCTATGCGCAGGTAAGGGGGAGGAATATTGTACGCAGCCTTACCCTTGCATATGCAAAGAGGCTGTTTCCGGATTCGAGCCCATGACCAACAGGTCATCAAGACACAACTTTACCGCTGTGTCTATCTGTGCAAAATTTCTCTTGGACCAGCAATAGTCATGCACTGTAAGTGAGATTAGTCTTTCACCCAGTAAATTGAGGATACCCAAAATCTCTTACCAGGACCAAAAAAATATATATCTCTTTTAATATTTCCTTTTATCTTCTACTAAAATTTCACTCCCTAGATTATTTTACAACTATAAAATTGTTATAAAAAATATTCTACTACTGTAAAATAAAAGGTGGAATATGAAGAGTTTTAAGGACAATAATAAAATTTATTTAAACCAAACACATAATCTTTTGCTGAACTTTTTTTCGCACCATTTTCCACTAATTTGTTATACTCACAAACATTTAATGTTATTAAGGATCAACCTCACCCATACTAGAGCACCCATGCAGTAGAGCCTACCTCATCAATCCAACCAAATGAGCTTGAATTTACAACAAAGTCTGACTTACTTAATGAAGAACTTGATCCCTTTAGTGAAGACGAAGACTAAGTTCTACGTAATCAACCACAGGGAGATCATGAGGAAGAAGTTGAGTCTATTTCTCTAATAACAATCGTACCACCATACTACATGCTACCACACATGCATAATTTTGAAGAATCTAATTTTAAAGATTTTGATTATAGTCATATGTTGGATCGCGAAGAAGTCCAACATCCAGTGGGGATTCTTTTTGAAGGGATGTGTTTTCTAACAAAAGAAAAAAATACAACATGCTTTGTAGGAGTATCATGTGAGCAAAGGAGCTAACTGCAAGACACAACTATCAAACTTAACAAAGCTAATTGTCATTTGTGATGATGATAGTTGTGCTTAGAGGTGCAGGGCAACGTACATCCTTACAAGTAAATAGTGGGAAATAAGAAAGCTTTATAAACCCCATGCATGTTCAAATCCAACAATCTCACAAGATCATAAAAGTTGTCTTATCTGCTCATCAGTAAAACTATCCACACGTTGATTGAAAACGATCCATCAAGTTTAATGTCAACCTTGATAGTACACATGAAATGCACTAAAGGATACACTACCACGTATTGGAAAACATGGTTGGCAAAACAAAAGGTCATTGAAAACATCTACGACAACTGAGAAATATCATTCCACGATTTATTGAGATTGTTGCAAGCTATGAAACAATTTCTTCCTGGTATGGTCGGGGAGAAGGAAACACTACCAATACCACCACAAAGAGGTCAAACAGTGGAGGATTTTGTGAAATTTCATCATCTTTTTTGGATTTTCAAATCGTATATGAATGGGTTTCAATATTACAAGCACATGGTTCAATTCAATGGAACATGGTTGTACGATAAGTATAAGGGGACCCTCCTTGTGCCAGTTGCACAAGATGACAACAATAAAATCATTTTAATAACCTTTGTCATTGTCGCTGGTGAAACAACGAGACTCTTCTTCCTCAAAAGTTTAAAAAGGTATGTCACCCCACAATATGGTCCATGTTTGATTTCAGACAAACACAAGTTAATAAAAAGTGTCTACTCAAGACGTGATAGTAGGTGGACAACACAAAATTATGTTCATTTGTTCTACATTTGACACATTGTACATAATTACATGAGAAGGTTCAAGAACAATGACATAAAAAAACTAATTATCAATATGGGTGAATGTCAAACTTCTTTCTCTTCAAATTAAATATCACTTAATTTTGTATTATAACTACTCAACATTGTATGTTTATAACTACTCAACATATGCAAGGACAGAGCCTAAGTTCAATCACTACTACAACAATATGAGGGAGGAAGCAAATGGTGATCGAGAAATTAATTGGCTTAGCTGGATTCCATGAGAAAAGTGGATTCTCGCATGGGATGATTGCTAACAATGGGAACACATAACCACCAATCTTACCGAGTTGATTAATTTGGTACTCAAGAAAACATGAAATCTTCTAATAAATGCGCTAGTAAAATCAGCATATATAAGGTGTAATGCATTGTTTAACTAAAGAGGGAAAGAAGTTGCAACAATGCTTACATGTTACACACCGAAATGGATATCCGAAAATCGGATCAACCAAAGCGAGATTTCATGTGTCGCATCCTAGGCCATTCAAAAAAAAATTGCCTTCATCGTATTGGCTCAAGCCAACAATATTAAATTTATGTCATATTCTTTGAATTTTAAAAAATTTGTTGTATTTTTTCAAATTTAAATATTTTGTTCTATTGTTTGTAATTTTATATATATTTTATAATTTAAATATTTTAGTTCAATACAAAGAATTTTTTTATGGATTTTTAGTCACCATTGTTAGTTATTATTGTGTTTTTGGTAAAATTACAACAAAATGAAGATATAAAAAAATAAAACCATGCTTATTGTCGTATTCATATTTTTTTCAAATAAGCAATTTTAGTATTTCTAATTTTTAATTGAGATATTCCATCACTCACTTTTAAAAAATATTTCAATAATACAAAGGATTTCAACTCTTAAAAAATGATAAAATTTTAGAGTATCTGGACTTCATAGCATATCATTAATAATAAATGAGTTTAGTAATTTGCACAGTTTTAAAATATTATCAATTTTATGAACAAAGTAACATTTTTTTAAGTATCAAATTTATAAATTGATAGATGGCTGATTGCTGATATAACTTGCATCGAACGTTTTTGATTAAAAAATAAACAAACTTGCATCGAACGTGATGAACAACATTCAAAAGGCATTCTCAAAAGCAATTTTTTCTACCACAAAACCTTGTTGAAGTAATTAGTAAAATGTTGTTATACATAATAAACACCTCAGTCGTACATGTGAGAAAAAAAAAAGGAAACACAAATGTATTGTGAGAAGGAAAAAAATCCAGACAAAGAAGCAACCTTCAAGGAAAACATTGAATGAAAATGCCACATCGAAAATCACAAGTTTAAGAACAAATAGGGGAATGTTGCACAAGAAAAACATGTTTGAGCTTCTGAATAACATTTTTCCTTTTCTCTTCTTCTAGCGATGGAACAAGTCCTTCATCAGCCATAAACTGCACATAATGTGTTCTGATTGTTTCCAGAACACAAATGTACAGCAGATATGCTGATGAATTACTATCGGATCTAATTCCAACTCTTTTACTTCGAGGATATTTATGGAGATGAAATATCTAAAAGCAGACGATCACACGAGAGAAATACACCACAATTGACGATTTGACGTGGGGTGTGTGCTCCGTGTGTACCTTTTTATTGTAACCACCATATATTTATAGATAACATACCTCATGGTTATTCACGATCCATTGTTAGGAATATCAGCCTCTATCTTCATATCTAAAATGTCCTTTTGACTTAATCGTGGCCTATATTTACTTAAACAGTTGAACACACGATCCTAAATAATAATTGAGCCTTATGACTGAGCCCAACTATTATTTCCATAACATAATGAAATCCAAAAAGAAAAAAAAGTCATAACTTTCACATAATTCTTAAACAACCCCCAACAAAATTTTCAAGACCCCCCAAAAAAAGAGGTTTACCTGAAACAGAGAAATGGACCTTTGATTGTCCATTGTAAAGAAAAGTAATGGGTTGATAGGTAACGGAAGCAGCACCGTGGAGGGTGGCGGCGACAGAAAAGGGTAAATGGTCGGAAACGTAGTGAAGGGTCCAAAATGAATTCACTTTATTTTTTATCTAATTATACATTATTATATATAAAAATATTAATTTTTATAACAATTTGTTTGATAAATTATATTTACAGCAAATTTTAATCGATTAATTATGTTAAATTTGTTACATTAAATTTTTCTCTCATTCATTTTTTATTTTCTCTCCCCTTATCTCCGGTCCTCTGCCTCACTGCACTACTCCTAACTTCTATTTTATTTTCTCATTCCTTTTTTATATACCCATCTCCTCCAAATTCTAGGGTATAAAAAGAGGGAGATGTTTGAACCTGAGGAGAAAAAGCACTAGCAGAAGAAGAACCAAAACCCAAACCACTCTAAACTCTCCAGCGTTGCCACGAGATGGTTCAGAACTACACTCTCAGCCTCGAAGCTCGCAATTCAGGTTCGGTCCAGTTCGATAAGGTACGATTTTTGATAAGTGCCACATTTCAGTCGATTTCATGTTTAAAATAGTGGCACTTATCTTTTGATTTATTTCATTTATCTTAGAAATTTCCTAAACCTAGTTAAGAAGCACCTTATATTTGTATTTAAAGTGTTTCGGAAGATTAATTCAAACATGCTTTGTAATTGAATAGGTTTCGTGGAATTCTAAAGCTTCCGGAGAATCAAAACAAGCAAGAAAGGTGCATATATCAAACATAAGAAGTTCAAACAGCAAACCAGGCCCATCAGACATCAAGCCCAAGCTTTTCTTCATGGCTAAGCATTTAAGCTCACTCAAGCCACCATTTTATGTGTATTTTGGTCGCCTGGGCGACCCACACTCCCCAAGGAACCGCCCTAGCTCGCCCAGGCGCCTGAAAATAAGGTATTTTGGTCGCCTGGGCGCCCCAAGCAAGCAGGAGGCCATTTCCTATATATAGTGGACAAATTTTGGGAGCAAGAAACATTCTTCACTTCAATTTTCTCTCCCAAGCACTTGCTTGTTCCCATTTTTTGTTTTCTAAGTTCCTAGGTGAGTGTAGACTTAGGGAAGTGAGGTTGAGTGACTTGTGTAAGGAGATTCTGCCGAAGAGAGGATCGATGACGAGCTTAGTCGGTGATTCTCTCGAGGAGGTTCTGCCCATGTTCGCTTAAGATTCTCTAAGGATTGGGTGTACTCTTCTTATCCCTATGCTCTTTTAATTATTTATGCATCGTTCTACTTCTTGTTGGTAATTTCATTCTACGCTTAATGCTTGATTCTACTTGATCACTAGGGTCACGAACTTAAATTCCTAAGTGAGACTGGAGAGTAATCTTAGGGTTTGAACCGAATGAAATTACTCGTTACGTTACGTTGCTAGGAATAGAACATAATGTTTCGATCGCATTAAACACATGAATATGATCTTAATGCTTGGGTATTTAATTAAGTATGCGAGGAATCGATATTTAGTAAAATATCCATAGGACTTAATTGCGAGGAATCGAGTTAAGTTTACCTAAATGTGTGCGTCAACAAGAATAGAAAATGCATAGGTAAAATCAATAAAAGGGATAAGCAAGACAAAACTCAATCCTATACTTATTTGAATTGTATCCGTTTATTTATTTCATCTCTCGTAATCGTTTATTTGTTTTCCGTTATCTTTATTTTACATTTTTCGCAAACAACAACAAATGAATCTTCTCCTTTTATATGTATATAACTACTAAACTGTTAATTTTAAATCAACCGATGTAAACCCAAATCCCTGTGGAGACGAATTTTTATAAATTCGAAACTTACAGCGATAACAACGGTACGCTTGCCGTGGTATAAAATTCCTAACAGTTTTCTTCAATTAGTTATGATAAATGCTTTCTACTTGTAAGATATGTGAAAAATTTTCAAATTAGTTAATTTTTCGATTTAATTTTCAAATTAGTTAATTTTTCGATTTAATTTTCAAATATTTTTAAATAAAAAAATATCAGCGTTATTAGAAGCAAAAAATAAATAAATTCTGCATAAATCCCTCTGTCTCTAATTTCTGATAAATTATTAAGTGTCTATAATTTCTGTCAAATTACTAGAAATATTAGTTAAAGAGGAAGCACCAGTTTGGTTTCAAGTAGTATAACATTAGGATATTAAGTATAAACACATAAAGTTGTGTCTCCACTTTATAGTTGGTTCATGAATGAATGACTTACTTAAGGCCTTTACATGGCTCTTTCTGTTTATGCGTGTGTTTCCACTTTATAGGATTGATATTCTGCAACAAATGTGGAGGTTCTGGCTATTCCCATCGGCTCTGAGCTGTGAAATTCACTTTTATATCTAAAAACCATCTATTCTGAAATATGAAAGATCTTGTCACAATTTTATTGTCCATAGTGTCTTTTTTCTGTGAATCATTTTAATCATGTCTCATGTTGTAATTGTGAGTAATGTGTATGCTTAGTTTTATATAAAGGTGCTTAGCTTTTATCTTTTTTTATTCCCTTTCCCAAGCATAAGCAATAATCAATTTTATTGCCCTGCAATTACAAGAACAAAAAGAAAAACTCAGCATGGTTAGTTTTACCAACAACAAAATTATTTTATGATGAACAAGTTACTGTATTTTATTGATGCATCGGCATTGTTTGATTTCTTCTGCAGGATGTTCAACACTGGCTGATGTTCTGCAAGCTCTTGAAGATTACTTGCCTGTTGTTCTAGGATTAGTTAAGGATGGTAAAGCTTGTTTTAATCCATTTGTATATGATGTATGCTCTCTACAAGACAAGTATCCATTTCTTTATGATTTTACTTGATATGTCTAGGTGGTCTCAAAGGCTGGGAAAGAAATATCATTCTCATTTGTCCAAAAGTATGATGATTTGGATAATAGCATAAGTGAAATCCTAATCATAAAAATGAATTGAGTATTGTTTTTCATTTTAGTGATAAGTGGTATCCTTAGAAATTAATGATGTGTTTATATTGTCCTCATATGTATGTGTACATGGGCTGTAATTTGTTCACAATTTTAGTGATTGGTAGTTTATCACTCTCCTCCATTCTGATTGTTGTACATTAGTATGAATTAAGTGCCGAGTTTTGGTTTGGAATAATGGTATCTGAAGTTTTGAACTGAAATCCACCAGCATTGATAATATGAAACTAAGGATGTAGTTCAATGAAGTCTTGGTAGCATAGTCAGCAATCCTTAACATTTACCTGTCTTTGTCTCTTCTCTATGCATCTCTTACGAAGTTTGGATTTTAGAGATCATAGAACTTATTTTCTTATATAGGCAGAGGAAATGACAGTAGCATGGTCATTTACATTACATTTGTTTCTTGAATTATTTATAAAGTTATTTATTGATACAAATGTTTACTTCTTAAGTATGGCATGTTCAAGAGTTATTGTCAAATGATTTCACGAAGGTCTTCAAGATAGTAGGTTTGTCAAATTCCATTGGAGAAATATCAATTGAAATATTTGTCCTGTTTTCTGTGATATTATTTATTGCCGCTATATAGGGTTCTTTACAATAGTAACATAGGCTGAAATGAAGGGCATCATGATTATCAATTCAGTTTGTAAGTCTGTCCTATTAGCCATTTGATTATTCTCATGTATGTTAATGTGGGGTTTATGATGTCTGATAAACTTTATTTCTACATGTTCTATCTTTCACACCATATGTATAATACATGAATGGAACTATCTTATTTTTAATTGTCAAGCCTAAATGAAAGAAAAAAGAAAAGTGGTCACACTAAAATTAAATTATTCAATGAAATATAATATATATATATATATATTAATACATAATACGATACAATTAATGTAACAAGGAGTAAAAAAAGAGAGTATACATTAATGTGTATTCTAAAATGAAATACTAAACTAATTATTAGAATACATTATATGCTAATTTTAGTTAGCACGACAAAATTGTGACAATATATCATATTTAGCGGAATAAAAAGATCATAACATAATATAAATGATATAACGTAAAGGTGTTTTAATTCATATAGTCCAATAATAAAATAAATATATAAAAATAT
>PYAF01001252.1:1407036-1423061 GCA_007407185.1 Glycine tomentella | reverse complement strand
AGAAATACATCAAGTTGATGAAGAAATCGGAAGTGATTTTAAGGAACAGGAGGGTGAATAATCGATTTTCTAATAGTAATGCAAAATTGGATATAGATTCAAATGATCTAGATGAAAAGGGACATGAGATGGCAAGTTGCTCGTTGGAACAGGTTGCGTGAAAATTTATACAAGAAGACTTAAGGTAAACATGAAGTTTCTACTAACCCAGAAAGAACAAGTAGCTGATAATAAGCATAAGTTGAAAATGGGATCACCAGCACATCTAGTGATATTGTAGCCTTGAGGTATTTTTTTTTTCATCTCTACGCATGATTGTGATTAGCTTCAATAAAAAACTTGATTAACTCTTGAACTCTTTAGCCTTGCTTATTTTTATGTGTTTTAAATGTTTTACTTATGTGGTGTGGGCGTGTGGCTATGAATGCTGCTATACTCTATTTTGTGCTTGTATTTATTACCATACCATAAGTCGATAACATCTTATTTATTTTTTGGCAAGTCATAACATGTTTTCAAGCCTTTTCTAACTTGATTACTTTTGTCCTGCAACCATGTTGTAGATATGGTCTCTCTATTGCCCTTGAAATTGTGTGATTCTGATATGCCTCATAGTTTAAGTTGATTGATTTTGTTGTGTGACATTCTTTATTTTAATCATATGTCTTCTGTAGTTAATGTGTTAAACTTGTGTTTGATGATCTTTGGTGAAGGTGAAGCTGTGATCAGTCATGGATAGTTGGCAAACAAAAATCAAAAAATGTATTACTGAGCTATTTAGGTTATTGTTTTTCTCCTGTCAATTCTTGCTTTTTATGATTGATGAACATCTTAGGGAGAGCTTGGACAGTGGGATAGTGGAATTGTTTAGAAAATATTATCTGAAAATGGCCAAAGTTTACTTTGTGGAATGTTGTCTTCCTGGTATTTCAAGAAATGTGCAAATAGTATTTGCAGTTTTCTTGATTCCCCTTGTAGCATACAAGGAGTACCTGCTGCATGTACAGTAAATTTTGGATTTTGGTCATTAATGAATACTAAAAGCACACACTCCAGATGTATAGGATGGCTCAAATGTTGGTAAAAAAAATAACAATTTTTTATCATTCTCTCTTGCAGCAAATCAGTCTTTTTGTTTTTCTTTTTTGCATTCCCTTAGATAAATATAGTGTAGAAATAACTACTTTATCTTTCCTTGATATCTTGCTTAGCTACCAAGAATAATATATATCCAAAAGACACATAAACTCCGTTGTGTAGAAATATCATTTGGAAAAACCTCGTGAGACTTGATTTGTATCAGCATTCAATGAGATTCTGTTGGTTTCTTACTTTTCTTTTTATGTTCTTAGGGTTTTATACCTTGTGTTCTTTCAAGTTATCAGCATTATTGCATCCTTATTTATTAATATTCCCGTCTTTCACTCTTTTGAGGAACAGAGGAATGCGACCTCGATATGTTGATGTTAACTGTCACACTTCACAAGTATTGGAAGAGAAGTTATTATATTGATGAAATGCCAAAACCATGAATCAACCATGCTATATGTAGTAAGCTACGTTATTGTGGTAGCAAAAGCCAGTTAAGTTTTATCGGTTTTGATAATTATATTTTTTTCTCAAATATATAGAGATAGTAAACTGAAACACAAATAAGTAAAAACTCAATTGTTTCCCAGCAACGCAAGAAGAAAATTCATGTAATTTCCTGAGGTCTTCTTAGCCACGGAACTCTCAAGTGTGATACCATTTCTCTTGAAGTAAAGGTCATTGATTTCGTTTAAATCCTTCTCTGCACGAGTGATGATTACACGGCTCAATGCATACTCTTCAGCTATCAAATCATTCAAGGCGTAGTATAACACCTAATTCAATGTATAAATGTTTAATAAAAGTTATTGAACATATAATTATAAGCGATAAGATAGATAATAGTGGCTACCATAATTTGATGATTTCAGTTACCTTAGCCAAGTATCTTCGAGGGTTCTTAATGCAACGAATGACAGTACGCAGTGCTGTCATGTATTCATCATTTGGATGATCTGTTGATAATCCCTACGATTAGCAAAGAATACCAATGTATCATTATTTCTATCTATTTTACAAAGTAAAACAATTTGAATCGCAATTGAATATATTTACCTTGGTAATTGTCGTGCCATACATATTTCTAAAGGCAATAAAAGTTGAGCATAGCTGCTTCTTACTTCTTGTGCATAAAATTCTTATGATTTCATCGTTGTTAAAGGCCTTGTTTTCGATCCCTTGATGAAGAATGTATGCTTCTGAATGAGCCAGATTCTCATCAAACTCGTCTCCATCATACCTATAGGTGCTTATATCTACAAGCAACAACTGCATGAAAAGTCATAAGCCTCTTGTTGAGTTATAAACCAGAAAGAGGTGGAAGGTTATAGATACATTCTTCTTTATATTCGAGCAAGTTGTTGTTCAGGTTTGTGCTAGTAGAAAATTATACTTCTATGCACCAATAGAACTAATGCATGTAAATGAAAGATAAGCAAATGCATACGTTTGTGCTAGTTTTCATCTTCAACATTAATCAAATCAACATGAAAACAATTTACTCTACCTAATTTTAATTAGTTTCACAAGTGGGTTCACGATGTTATCCAAGTAAAACAAGTTCACGTGATTGACACTATGTTTCTATTTGTTTATTATTCTTTTTCCTTCATAAAATGAAATGTTTTTAAGAAAATAAAGCAAATGGTGATTGAAGGGAGAAGAGGAGGGAAAGGTAGTGAATTTAAATTTCTTTCATTAACAAAAATTAACAACTAATATTTGTGGATAAAAATAAGCTTGGTAACCCACTTACTCTACGAAAATCACCAATTGTTTTGGATGCCACATCTTCTTCAAGGCAATGCTTGTATTGAAACTGGTATGAACGCTTTGCAGCAAGAAACTCTTCTGAAGTTCTAGTACAAGCAATCTCAATTATTACTTTGTAATCTGGTGTTTCCTTCTTTAATGCTTCATTAATAAATGTAGCATCTCTTTCTGCTGGATCCATCGTCCAATTGCAAATAGCTCTCTAATTTGAATAGTAGTTATTATATTTTTCGATAAAATAAAGTTAATCATCAAATAGATATATCCAAAAGATTTTAATGTTATATGATTTCAAACCTATTTCAATTAAATTGAACATTAACTAAATTATCACATGTCGTGGGTTAGCTTGGATGGAATATGATTCCCATAAAAAATAGACCAATATTTATATTTACAAGAAAAAAATAAAGTTACTCGATTTGACTTCTATATAAATTGAATATATAATCTGTTTTAGTAATCAATGAAAAAAAATCATTAAAATTAGATCTAGTATTTTTCATTTATTATATTGGTGAATATACTTCATAAAAGTATCAACATTTAAATTTTAGGATGATCGCACTAGTTTGTCCTGATCTTCCCTACACAGTGTCATCCATTAGCTAGCTAGTTAGCTAATGTGAAATTTATTTCGATGGACATATTCATTCCCATCCAAGTGTGAGGAGAGAAAGAAAGTGAGGAAGTAATTTCATCTTGCACATATACACAAAACTAATGCTATGAATTGTAAAGTTTTGACCTCAAAGCTTCCTGAAAGTTCAGATTTGAATTGTTGGATAAGATCTTCCTGATAAAGTTCTTCATAAGCCATCCTCACAAGCTTCTTTTGAGCTACATTTCGATGTGCTAGTATAGATATAAGAACTGTCTCATCTGTCCCAAATCCTATATCAATCATACATTAGTTTTTTTTTTTTTTTTTTTTTTGAAAAAAACATGGTTAAAAAGTTAGCAAAGTTAGTGTTTATTGTGTATATCCATGGACATGATATGCAAGATCTTGATTTTGTAAAGGAAATTTGGACAATTTTATAAAAGAGTAAGATACAATGAAAAAATTCTTATAGTAGCAAACAAATAAAAATATTTAAACAGGTCAAACTAAAATTTCATATACGAAAATGACATCAATTGTTAATAGTTAGAAACATCAATATTATAATACAAAATGTGACATAAGAGTGGTTTAATTTGTTTATTTTTTTCCACTTGTATGAATTTTGCAAGTTTTATTTAATAGTTAATATTGATTTCTCTCATTCGTACGCACAAGTTTTATTTTATGGTGATGTATCAAGTAATAAGACAAGAAAATTGGAGAAAAATAACCTTTACAAGCTTTCTTGATATTTTCAGCATCTTCAATCGAAGAAGAATCTTTCGCAGCAATTAGCGTAGTCATCTGGTCTTGTGTATAAACATTTATTCAAAAGACTTCATTCCAATTTTTATTTTATAGAAGATAAATGTTAAGTAACAATTTCGTAAATTAATATAGCATTCATAACAATTAAAGCATATGTTATTCTAAACAGTCCTTGTCAATTAATAAAAGAAACGGAAACATGTTATTTTAAAAGAGGGTTTAAAACAACAAAAAAATATACTTGCATTAAATAGATCAATCAAAAGTAACAGAAAAAAAATGTAATTTCAAATTAAACTACAACAAACTTGATGAATTGTCCTCACGTGGAACTTTTTTTTTTTTTTTTAAGGATAAACTCGAATATGATTAACCAAAAATCAAGCATCTTTTTTCTTGCAAAAAAATATGTTCAGGAACCATGTGTATGCATGATAGAGAGAGAAAAAAAACCAGCCAATCAACAATTCTATGCAACCAATGTATGGTAATAGGAAACGGTTAGGGTTACTTGCTATCCATCTGGGGGCAAGTGAAGTTGCTTGCTTTCTCAGGGACTTCTGCTGAAATGATAGCAGCTCCCTAGACAAGTAAAATTTAAAGCCATACACATTTTGTGTGTGTTTATTACCATTACATTTATAATAATGTGTGTTGGGTTATGTGTTAGTCACTGCTTTTAACATCTAGGGTCTTCCACCACACCTACACACATTGAATGCCAAGTTTTTGGTTGTTACTAATATCTCTCGCTCAGGTTTGGTCTACTTCATGTAGGATCTTTTAATTGATGAACTAGTTTGTTTAAGTTTATTTATTTTTTTAAAAAAGTGTTTTTTTAAATGACATTTTAATGATTTTTTATGTGTTTGTCTAAATTATTTTATTTAAAATAAGTAATTTTTAAATTTTTTTAATAAACAAATCCTATCTACTTACATAAGTGTTTATTTGAAAATTACCTTTTTAAGCTTAAACAGACCCGATATCAGTTTGAGGGCAGATTACTTCTGTAATTTTGTTTGGTAGCTTTGGTTACATTTCATTCTATAAATATATACTTGTTTTGCCACTGGGGGTCTATTGAAGGGGCCTATTTGCATAAATCTTAATGATGTCCAATTGCTTTCAGATTTTTCCGTAGGGGTAGCCATTGTTTTTAATTCTTCTGTTACTCAAATCTAACTGTTGTAAAAGCATAAAAAATTAAAAATCCTGTTAAGGTATTGATTTTTGGCCATAATTTTCTTAAAGAGAGATTGATGTGTTACAATCAAGACTGGATTGCTGGTCTCACGGCAGGCTTTAGGTACATCTTTCTTTCTTTCTTGTACTACTAAAAATACATTAGCTTATTTTCTTAGAATAGTGGATTTTGATATCATGATATATACTTGAATGAAGATAGAATCATAGAAATATTCTTTGTATCAGTTAGAATTCCTTTAAAAATTACTAAAAGCAGTTCCAGGTAACTTCATGCTTCTTATTTTGATTGGAATGTTAAAAAGAGACTCTGGTTTGTACAGTGGGGTGCTTTAAGTTATGTATTTGATTTAATCCCTTTCTGATCAGGTGCATTTGAAAACCGGACTGTCATAAAGGCACGAGTAGTTTATAAGTGCTACTTATTTTATGATCTCATTTCTTCCAAGTAAGTTTCTAATGAAATATTCAAAATCACCAACAGGACATGCTGAATGTGCCACACAAATCTGTCACTTCCATGTAAGTTCATTATTGATATTTTTCTTACATGAGTTGTGACAGGGTTACCAAGGAATTTCTTGTCCATCCCAGGCAAAGAACTTGCCATTGTCATGGATCTTCACATTGTTAATGATGCTTAGTAGCTTCTGAACTGAGAACTCTTTGGTGAAGAGCTTGTCTGAGGGGACATTTCTTTGAAATGGCTTAGAGAGATCTGTGTCAACTGTACCAGGATGCAGTAAAATGCATACAATTGGATCCTTCCTTCTTGCAAATTCCAGGGAGGCAGTCTTCGATACTGTTAGAATAAGCAGGAAAAAGATTGCAAACAGTTTGTACAATTTCAAAATCATTTGATTTACACTTCGCCAATGCATAAAAATGCATTTATAAAACTAGGTTTAAATACATTTTTCGTTCCTACAGTTTAGCGTTATTTTGATTTTTACCCATGCAAAAAAAAAATCGTTTTAGTCCTTGTAAAATGTGTTTGTTTTGCTTTTTGTCCTTAAAGCTCTTTAGATGATGCTTTTTTCATTGTTCAAAACATTTTTTTACTGTTTAAAGTACTATCTAAAACAATAGAGTCTTAAAGACGAAAAATAAAATAAACATATTTTGTAAGGACTAAAACAAAAAGAAAAAGAAATTCATGGACGAAAAAAGTATTTAAGCCTTAAAACTAGATGCAACTATAAAATGAGTTCATGCAAGCACTATCAACTGAAGAAATGCCTTGCCCATCTAGACTATGAAGTGGTTAATGTAAAATAACAAAGTATTGTTTTAGGTGAAAATTGTGTGGAAATCCAACAATTCGCAAGATCCAATCAGACAATATTTCTCAGTTGGATCCTTGTACATGGGATGGGATGGGTTGTGTAGGAGTTCTAGAACACAACTAAGATTAAATGAGACACTTATACTTATCATATTGAATATCCTAAGACAATAATAATAATAATAATAATAATAATAATAATAATAATAATAATAATAATAAAAACAACAACAACAATATTACTATTAATAATAATAAACTCATACATTGATTAAGAGCAGCCTTTGAAGATCGATAAGAGTGCCAGCCCCCAAGACGGTTGTCCCCAATAGATGCAACCCTTGCACTCAAACTAGCCACAACTGCAGCACTTCTTCCTGTCCCATGGCCTCCTCCTACTTTTAGAAGAGGCCACATGTGCTGATTTTAAAATTCACAGAATTAGATATAAAATATTGACTCAAATTATTGAAAACATATTCATACATATAATCAAAGATAAAAGGAACACTTGTTAAATTAGACAGCAATAATGATAAATGTCATTGTTGTACTTATTGCACAAAACTATAAAATAATAGAAATAAGGTGTAATGTTAAAGGAAAATTATTCCTTTGAGGGCATGGAAGGACCAATATCCCTCAAAAAAATTCTCCCATGAAAAAATCTATTGGGTGATGGAATGACAAAACTAATCATTTTAGCATGAGTACAAAACAGAGTGAATTACTCAAATTCAAATGGAGCTAATAGGGTCTCAGTAAGGAGTATAATAGGGTTGTTATCATGCACACAACCATTTTATGAAAGTAAGCAGGAACACATGGAACTGTAAGAGAATTTGTGCAGCAGTTTCTTCTCTTGCACCAAACCCGCATGCTCCATTATGTTATAACTTCATTCACAACCATATGGTATATGTCCATTTTCTAAACTAATAGTTGTTGACTGGTAAGAGAGAATTTTTTTTTAAAATATTATAACAAATCCAACTAAACTCTGAGAAATTGAATTTTGTCTGAACTAACAAACTAACAATACATATAATATAATATTTCATAGTACTCTGTATACCCTCACACAAACTGTGTACAAAATAATCCTCTTGGAATTGTCAGTCAATTATTGAGATACTTCACACTGGTTTACAAATTCATCAATGTAGGCTCATATGTGATCTGGGGGATGTGAGTTCATGAGATGAAGGATTTAAGCATCAAAGTGGCAACGGATACAGCCAGGGAGTTATACAAGAGAAATGGAAAGGTGCCTTCTGTTAGTGAGATTGAGATGCAATTGAACCTGTGATCTCTCTGAAACTATTGATTTGGAGAAAGAGTGGTAGTTTTTTGGTCTTTGGATGAATGTTCAGGAGGGACATCGCAAAAGGCATGTGCCTTTTATGGAAATGATATGGTTCAGAGGATTGGCCAGCTTTAGGAGAGCTGAAAGAAATAGTATTCAGAAGTTGTGTTTTGTCTACAGATAGTCCATCTTACATCACTATGTGTAGTTGACAGAGCAAATAAAAAAATCGAGCTGCTCTCTTCATAGTAAAATTGTAGAGTAATTTTAGAGATTTGTGTAGTGACAAATTGGTAGGTAATCTTTTAAGTTCAAATGCATAATACTTAATGCAAAAGGTAAGGAGGAGTATATAGACAGGACTAAGAGCAGAGTGATTTCTGTCTTACCAATTGAAATCATTTACTCTATTTTCTGTCCTTAACCAGCTTAATGTGCCAGATAAGTAGGAATGCTTGACAGCCATTGACTTTTCTCAATGACAGCCGCATCAAATGAGCATTCCAATTCCATTGAAATATATAGGTGGTGTCATCCATTATTATAAGATGACAAATAAAAAGCATGACATATCAAATATCTAAATGAATATATCAGTTCGGATTAAATGCAGACAAGCATGAGTTTTAGTTATCCTGAACTTATGTAAATAGCAACAATTTCTAAGCAAAAATATTCTTGTGGAGCCCCTACAGTAAGCTAATCATTTGTTTACAGATTTGACTAACAACAGCCGCCAATAATCACTACAATGGACATGTTATCTATTTATCATGTCATTTCCATCTCTTCCTGCAGCATCCTAAGGTCTCTATAACTCCCTCATGTATATAAAGAACCTATATTTACTTCTAAAACTATCATAAATAGATAAATAAATAACTTTTGTAATGAAAATTAGATTGATGTTACCTTGATAACTAAGATAGGACCCACTGCATTAACCTCATATGCAAGCATTAAAGATGATTTCTCCACTTTGTTCAATGTTGTTTCTGTTTGTATAAATAACTAATATTATCAAACAGCCTTGTATTTGTAAGAAAGATAAACCCAAAACAAGATAATAGCACTTTAGCTCACAATTTTACATCACTAGCCCCCATTTCACACTTCCTTCTTATAGGTACGAGTTATTTTCTCCCCTTTTTACATAAAATCAGCAAAAAATTATGATTTTTTTATCCTTTAGTTTGTTTTTTCTTTATGAGCTGTGTGCATTTTGGGGTGGGGTGGGGTGGAGGAATACATGAGTCAAAAATAAAAAGAAAAAATTTATACAGCTATCAGAGATTGTAGGATCTTAAAACTTCCAGTATGCTACAATAGGCAGTGGATTTATAAGTCCATTATTGAAGAATAAAACAAAATTTTTACCTGGATGCATTACTTCAGGTATTGAAAGAATGCCAGACGCATTAATAAGAAGGTTTAGACGGCCATATGTCTCTTTTATTGACAATGCAGATGCCTGAATATTATGAAATGCACAAATCTTAACAAACTAACAAGTTTGGAATTGTTTAAATCTAACAGTGAACTGTCTTAATCCTTAAAAAGGAATATGAATTTCATATTTCAGATGTAAATAGGCTTAAAGGAAAATTGCACCCACCCTCATCTGTCATCCCAACCCATTCCCCCTAAACTACAAATTGTGGCACATGCCATGCCCCACTAAATTACATGACCTATAAAATTAAGTTAATTATTCATTTTAGTAACCTTAGCATCAAAATAAATTTTATATAAAATATTTAAATCTATATGAAATTATAAAATCTTACAAAAAATTATGATAAACAACCTATTTAAATAATTATGCATTATAAATGTTCTAAGTCATCACCATATATGTTTGGTTTATATCAAGTCAATTGAAAATTTGTAACAATCTTCTCTTTTCATCTGGAAGAAATTAAACACGTTTGTTATATGTTTAAAGTGTGAAGCAAAGAAACGATTAATGTTTGGTGAATTAACATTTTGAAGAGGAAAGCTAAATAGAAAATCCTTGATACACACAATTGATTCCATATTTATGTCTTTTAAAAAATTTGAGATTTAATTTTTAACTTAAAAATAGAGTTGTAATTAAAGATATCATTCTATCTTCAAATAAATCAATCATATATCTAAATACATCATTAAAAGAAAAAGAAGAAGAGGAAGTTTATGCTTGTTTAAGGATTTTTTCATGCTTTCCTATATACCAAACTTGGAGAGAAAAAATATTTTTTTTTATTTACGTTGAACGTAAAACCAACGTGTATTCAAACACAGCTGAAAAGCAAACAACATTTTTTTTAATACCCACTTCTTGTTTTGACAAATTACAAAACATTATCTAACCGTACGAACTGACTGTGACTATTGAATAATATGAAGCATCCTCCTTCTTCCACGAATTCTGCGCCGCTGTCTCACAACAACATCTGCTCCCCTCCTCCCCCTCATTCTAGCATCCCCTCCTCCTCCTCCTCCGAAGTGCGCCTCCATCAACGGAATCTCTGTTCCAAACAACCCAGAAGCTTCCAAAGAACAACAAGTCTATATTGCTTCCGAGCTTCTCGACCGGATTCGGAAATGGGTCGGTTTTTTACCGTCGATTCTGCCCGACGGACGGTGGTGGGAGTTCTCTGCCGACGTCGACGTTCAGGTGGTGGCGCAGCCGGTGACAGTGTGGCGCGCCCTAGGGAAAATGTGGGACCTTGTCGCGCGTGACAGATGGGTCATCTTCGTTGCATTCGCTGCTCTCATTGTTGCTGCAGTGCGTTTCCTTTTCTTTCCTTTTTTTTTTGACCATTTTGTGTTTTTCGAAGGTGGAGGTCAAAGTTGTGAGCTTTTGTTATGTGGGTTTCACTTTCAGGTTTCGGAGATCTCGATACCGCATTTCTTGACGGCATCCATCTTCTCAGCACAGGGTGCAGACCTTGCTGTTTTTCACCGGAATGTGCACTTGTTGGTTCTGTTGTGCGTGACTTCGGGAATATGCAGGTCAAAACCTTGTATGGTCTAATCTCCCTTCTACTTGCTGATACTGATGCGATTCTTTTTTTTCTTCTTATTTTGGTACTTAATTGCTGTTGCTGAAAGAACCTTCCATGAAAAAACGTAATGAATTTGCTCTTTGATCCATAAAGCGTTATCTTTGTATGTGTTTTGCTTTATAAGATTCTGAGGAGTGAGGACATTTGTTTATGGAGATTGATCTTAAAGCTGATGTTTGACTTCTTGTAACGTGTTTGGTTTCATATACTAAGATGTGTTTTGTCACATTTGTTTGTTAAGGAGCTAAAAAGTTATAGCTTCCAAACACGTGGCTTGTAGTGTGATTTCTTATTTCTCATTGGGTTTCCAATCACACTGTTGTTAAGTAGATAAAAGTTGAACTTTTTTTTTTGAATGATTAATGATGCTCTTGGTTTTGTTAAATTTGAAACTTTTTATGTTGCCGATTGGGAGTGACCTTTCTTAACAAGCATTTTCCTGTGTTTCAGTGGATACGAGGTAGCTTTTTTGGCATTGCAAACATGATTCTGGTTAGTTTCTTTGTCTGATATTTGGGGATGGGGATTTCTATGGTTCGTGTAAAATACACTAGAATGTAATGGAATAAGAGTTTATCAAATTAAGACTAAGTACTTGAGCAATAATGAGAAATTACAAGCAATTGAGATTGGGAACCATTAAATTGCCTTATCCATCATTCCATCTGTAGCCTTTGATATGGCACATTGCTCTCGCTGCTTGATTCCTTGGGGAGCAAATGGTGAGATATTTACACTTTTAACTATAATCTTCTCTATGAAGTACTTGCTGTAAATAAGAAAGCAGAATGATTATTTGCTCATTCTTACTCTTAGATTCTGCACCTTTTATAACTTGTTATAACTGCTATTTGCAAGTGCATTTTGGATCATTTATTTGCAGATGGAATGTATATGATGGAAGTTGACCGAGTTGAGACTTGGTGGTATTGGGTGCTTTCGGGTCCTCCAATCAATTGGAAGGTTAATTACAAAGCCTGATAGAGACCTAAGGAGGATCTTGAAGAAGAACAAAGAAATATTGAAGAGACTGCTAAGCTCCTTTGCTCGGAGAAGAAGTCTGAGAATTCTTCTCTGTTTGGATTTTTTATATCCGAAAATTTGAGCAATGCTCATGTTCAGAAGCAAGTGGTGTACTTACCTGGAATGGCTTTGTTTTGTGGCTGCAGGTATAAGAAAATGGAGGCCTGCATTACTCCAAGTCCTAAAGTTTATGGTCATTATAAGCCATTTCCAGAGAGGCTATATGCTATCCCTCTTAGAATTGCTAGTGGCTCTGTTCCTGGAGTTTCAGTTGAGACATATGAATGCTGGATTGGGTAGTTTTGCTGCTGCTATTCAATCTTCCAAGTTATGGGTCATGAATGTTGTGCCTACTATAGCTGAGGAAAGTACACTGGGTGTCATATATGAGCGAGGACTTATTGGCATCTATTATGATTGGTATAGTTTTCTAACTTCTTCCTCTTATTTTATTTATGGTCTTCATGTCTTGATGTTATGTATTTTAATACTTGTAGTAACTATACTAACCTGGTACTGAATTCCTTATTTTGTTGTTGTTTGGGGGAAGAGGAGGATGGGAGTGACAACTTAGGTGACTTTACTGTATGCATTGCGTGATTGGATTAGGGTTATGTTCAGAAACAATTATTTGAAATAGTTGTCTACAAAAGTTTTTTGGAAACTGACAAAATAAGCGATTATTTCTCCAAAAATAAGGTGAACTGCACAAACTAGAGTCTATAAGGTGAACTGCACAAACTAGAGTCTATAAGCGATTATATATTTGGTCTGTGGACATTTTAACTGCATTGATTACTAATATTTTGAAATAGAAATGTTATTAGTATATCTTTAATAGCCTAAAATATGTTTTAGCCTCTTGATAAATTAGGCATTCCTATTGTTACGACAAATAAGAAAATTAAGTTGAGTTCCTTATAAAATAAAATAAAAAATTTTTTTATCCTTGCTATTGGATTTTGGTTCTTGGTAAAGAAACAAATTTATCATCTTGACACTAGTTGTTTTTTCCTCTTCATATTAGTCATTTTGAAAAATATTTTATAGGGATTAATAACAAATTTACATATCACAAATAAACAAATAATTTATTTATTGTCACTATAATTTCTTTGTCTTTGCTATGCCTGTCTTTGATCAGTTGTTGTTTTGCATATATTACAATAAAATGGACAAAGACCCAAACAACAATTCCATTTCACCCCCCTCCATCCACCCCATTTCATTTCATGAGGCCCATTTTTGGAGAGTATGTATCACTTTTGAACTCCAACATTGTTCCAAGGCTTCTTTTCATTGTTCATGACTTGTGTGTTTGTGTGTCTTTTTTCTGGCTGAGCAATATTTCCATTGATTTCCTTGTCTTTTTGAGTTAAGGAATTAACTTGTGAACTTTCATGCACTTGTTCCAACTGGGACATCATATTGTTGGGAAATGGATCGTTGGTTCTGCCTTTTCGTGTGCCTTTCTGTTCCCTGTTATTGTTATTTGGGTGATTCAGTTTTCTTCCTATGATGGTTTTTTTTGTGTATTTGTACAAGCACTTAAACTTTTGAACCAAATTCTAAGCACTTAAACTTTTTTTGTTGGTAGACCAATTAGTGGTTACAAATGAAAACTTTGATAAAATGCAATATAAGTTTAATGAAAAGACTATCTCCTTGAGTTGGATGCTTGAGGAGAAAGATAAGCTTCACAATGCCTTACCACATGGTTTGTGGTTGATAAGTTTAATGAAAATGTGGCTACATCATTGTTTCTTTTCTTTCTGGCTACATGAGTACATGAGATACATGCTCATGCAAACTTTGTGGTTGATAATACTGCATAATTGTTTCTTTTCTTTCTCATGCAATCTTTCCTTATTGGGCTGGACTTGGCTTGGGATTCAAGCCTAACAAATCTCCCCCTCCAGTCCAATGAGGGAAATTCCAAACATCAATCCTCAAGTGAAATTCATAGCAACTCTTTACATGCTTCAGTTGCTGCAATGAATTATGCCTCTATTGTAGAAAGTGCTATACACTTTTGCAATCTTGACTGCCAAGAAACCGCATCACCAGCAAATGTCGCCATATAACTCGAAGTAGACTTGCGAGTATCCACGTGACCTGCCATATCAAAATCTGGTATCCAACAAGAACCGGCTCACCAATCCCGAATCTTAGACTCGAACTGGAAGTGCCACGAAGATATCTCATTATCCATTTAACAATGTTCTAATGCTCCTTTCCTGGATTAGAAAGGAACCTGCTAACAATGCCAATTGCATGGGCTATGTCTGGTCTGGTGCAAATCATAACATACATCAAACTCCCTATTGCTGAGGCATATGACACCTTAGTCATATCTTCCTTCTCCTTATCACTGAAATGGCTATGTTGAGCACTTAATTTAAAGTGCGTAGCAAAAGGAGTACTAACCACTTTAGCATTGCTCATATAGAATCTCTCAAGAACTTTCTTAATATACTGTTCTTGTGACAAGAACAACTTTTTCTCAATTTCGATTGACATTGTGGCCGTGGTAGTGGACTGTGGTGGAGAGTTTTTAAGTTGGTAAGAATGAATAAGCGCTATAAAAAACAAAAGAAGAGAAGTTACGGACAAAGAAAAGAAAAGATCAAGAAAAGATTAGAGAGAAAAATATAAAATAAAACTGTTTGCGGATAGTACCTCCATTCCGTTCCTATTCTCACGCTTTCCAGAATGGCCATAGTAATAAAACGTCATCATTTCGACAAACAAATGCACTCTCTCAAGGTGGCCGCGTCAAAGTCCAGGTCACTGTCACCTTCATGGCCTCCGTTGTGAAACGGTGGTTCTCCACCACGGCCGCAATGTAAATCGGAACTGCCTGGTCGTCGGCCTCGGAGTGGAAAGCACTACTGCCTTCGACGGACACCCTACAGCTCTGCATTGGCCGCCGGTGCTTGATCTTTCAACTCTCTCGGGCCGAGAGGGTGTCGAAGAGCCTCCGAACGTTCTTGAAGGAACGTTCGCACACGTTTGTCGGCTTCGGCAACGCTTCGGATCGTGAGGAGCTCAAATCCTCCAAGCACATTTTGAAGGTGAGGAAAGAGCCAGTGGATATGGCGGATTATGCAGCAGAAACTGCTAGTGCTTCAATGAAAAAGATAGTAGAGGCTTCGACCGTGAAGCAGAGAAAAATATCAGCACGACGAGCAAGTGGAATAAGCCGTATTTCAGCTACCGTCAGATTGAGTATGTCACCGTTGATGCGTACTGCGCATACCGCATCGGGAGGGATGCTAGGGTTTGGAACACCATAGGTAATTGGTAACTCTTCTCTTTTCTGCGAAAATGCTTAGAAATTGTTGTAGGTGATGATGAATCGTGATTTGACGATGATGATTTGACGGTGAAGTGATTTTGGTTTTTAAAATCAAACGACATTTAGTTTCTGAAATTGTGATGCTATCGTTTTCAACCTTAGCAAAAGACCAAAAACATTAATTGAATCTGACAGTTTTTTGAAATTGTGAATTGAATTAAGGTTTTTGGTCTTCTGTTATATATAAGGTTAAAAACGATAACATCACAAATTCAGAAACTAAATGTCGTTTATTTCAAAAACCAAAATCACTTCACCGTCAAATCATCATCGTCAAATCACGATTCATCATTACCTACAACAGCTTCTAAGCACTTTCGCTGAAGAGAGCAGAGTTACTAGTTATCGATGGTGTTCCAAACTAGCATCCCTCCCGATGCGGTATGCGCAGTACGCATCAACGGTGACATACTCAATCTGACGGTAGCTGAGATACGGCTTATTCCACTTGCTCGTCGTGCCGATATTTTTCTCTGTTTCACGGTCGAAGCCTCTACCATCTTGTTCATTGAAGCACTAGCGGTTTCTGCTGCATAATCCGCCATATCCACTGGCTCTTT
>PYAF01001252.1:1346334-1359749 GCA_007407185.1 Glycine tomentella | reverse complement strand
AGTTCTAAATCAAAATGCCTTGGATTATAATTGATGCAATGCATAAACCATGTGATTATGAATGTGTATGGAATGCAATCAATGCTTGGATCACCATGATGCGCTTCATTCCTTTACATTTAATCACAAAGGTCTTCAATCCTTGATCAATGTTGAAGGCTTTGTTGAATCCACCTTGAATGCATGTTGAAAGCCAAAATCTTGATCTTTGCATCACTTGATTCATTAAGCTCCCCCTCAATCTAACAGCTCCAACTCACACGTGTTACTCCAGAATTTGGTTTCATTTTCGCTAAACCTTCCAGGCTTAAAATGATTAATTTATTTCATTTATATTACTCAGAATAATTATATACGAAAAGACCAAAAAATATTTATTAAGAATATAGAAAGACATTACATCACATGATGATACTTAGCAAAACCTTTTCCCAAACTGGGTGGTAAATAATGTGAATAAAAGATATAGATACGGTGATTCAAAAGTTCAATAAAAGCATGATTACCATGATTATCGTAAATTAAAAGTTGTTAAACACTTTAAATTAGCTAAACCTTACACGTGATTAACGGTCCACCTCAATACAACGTCAAATCCGGCCAATAAGCAGGGATACTCAAAACAAATAAAGTGGATTTGACATTAACATCGAAAGAACTTTGAATCAGCATATGAATGTCATTACTGAGCAAACGGCTTACATGACCCTGATCATAGTTTTTATCATGACGTGATTGATGTTATTTAGATTAATTGTTGTCCATACCTCTTTTTCATTAATTTATAAGGCATCTGGTATAAAAAATAACTAATTAATTCCGCAACTGTGATCTGCTTGTCTCTATTTTTGCAGTCTCAATTTCATAAACATCTCATTTTGAGATATGGATAGAGAGAGGGTGGAAAGAGAAAGACTAAAAAAAATGAGAAAATAACATGATATGATATGATGAGTGACATAATAAAGAAGTTAAATAAAAATAAAATAAAAAAGTAAATATATATATTTATAATAATTCATGCCAACAGTTATTACTGGCTTGTAACTAATCTTTTCATAATAAGTTTGAAATCGAGTTAGTGTTTGTTTTAATACTTAAAATTAAAGTGTATATATATATATATATATATATATATATATATATATATATATATGATTGAAATTACTTACATACAAGAAGAGATCTTTTCCGCACAATAAACTATATATTATATTTTTGAAATCTTCTTTTTAAAATAAATATGTCACGTTGAGAAAGACTTAATTAACCAAAGCCAATGATGCAAATCAGCACAATTATGATTCATATTTGAGGATATTATTTTTCTGTTTCTTTTGAATATATTTGACCAAATTCAAACTATGTGATGTTTCATGGGCAAATTATACAAAGGTTTATATATATATATATATATATATATATATATATATATATATTAATAGAAGTTAACTCACCCATCAAAAGACTAAAGGGTATTATTACCAAACATTTTTTTTTTTTTATAAAAAGAGCAATAGAATCATTAAGCTAATGTGTGTTATCGATTGATGACACTCCCGTTTCCTTCTTCAAAATCATGAACTACAGTTACTCCCACAAGCTAAGTTGCATCCTTATTCCTTCAAATCCATAATGAATGACTCTTACCCGTCAATCAACAACTAGTAGAGGAAAAGCCCTTGTGTGCAATAACATTAAATAGATTATTGTTTTTCCCTACCTATTGAAGTGACTTCATTTGGAGGGGGGCGCGGGGGGAGAATGGGTTTCACTAAAGTTTATGGATTTGATAGGACTAAAGCCAATAACTTAGCTTGAGCCAAATAAAAGTTGTCTCCATTATGAAGAAGATATGTGGCTTGAAGGTGTTGAGGTCAAAATGTCACATTTTAGATAGAAGAGAAACCTCCACTATAGGTAGAAACTAGACACATATCTTTTGCTAATTACAACATGTATTTGAGCATTTGACATTCACATGCACATGACCTGTTTATTCAAGTATCTGTACGTATATATATTGCATGAACAGTATTTTTTATAAATATCAAATCATGTAAGATTTTAAATTTCAATGAATGGGCTCACGTTATGTATATTAAAATATATTGTGTGTGAATATAATCAAATGGACGAATGGTAGATAATTTCACTTGCATAAATTAAATTTTAATATAAAGGTACAGGAAGTTTAACTAAAAATAATGTTAATCATGGCTATGTTATTGGTAATAATGATTTTTAACCTACACAATGAAATGAACTTTGATAGCTATTAGCAATCCTACGAACAGAAATATCGCAATGAATACCATAAAATTTCTCCCTTATATATCGTTAGAATTAAGAAAGATAAGCGCGCGCACACAATATACTAAGAATATTATATATAAGAAATTGAACAGGAAAATGTAGAACTACATTGTGGCAATATGCTCCTAGCTATCATATTTAATTTATTACGCTTGAAACTGAAGTTCGTTGCAACAATTGAAATTAAGGATCCTCTGATCACTATAATGTCCAAGAGAGGGATCTTGGATCCCACCTCCTCAACCCGTGGTATATCATGAGACCCATGGCCTTATCAATGGCCTCATCAATTGCATCAAGTTTTCTTCAACTACAAAATTAAATCCCTAAATAAATAAAAAAGAATAACTAGATGGACCAAAATCATATAATTAGTTATATCCCCGTATCTATAATTAAAGATCATGGCTTAACTAAAGTCTTGAAATCTATATATACCAAAAGAACGAAAAATCATGATTTTATCCTTGTATAGATAAACTCATTTTATTTTCTAACTTTACTTATCTCATTAAAGGATACAACTTTCCATATTTAGCCAAGATAGTACTTTTCCTATTTGAATATGACATCAATGTATATAAAGGGACACCCACATTCAAGTAGGATGATCCAATCTCATATCCTGATATACTTGGACATGTACGTAGTTCTTTCACTAACTTAAGCATTAAAATGTCTTTGTAGGAATTTGTATTGCAACAAAGCTTCGAGCATTTAGGTTTCCATGGCCATGGATTTCCCAAATGAGTAAGCTTGTTAAGGATCTTGAGATTTAAATGCATGGTGCCCACAACGTGCCCAGTTACAAAGTTAGTGTGGTACAAGGGACTGAGGGAGCAACTCCCAAAAATATCTAGATATATGTTTGTTTGGGTGTTTGACTAAGGTTGGTAACTTGATGAGGTCTAATTAATGTATAATTTCATTATCTCAAAGAATGTGTGCAAACATGAATTACAAAATTTATTCTTAGAAACAATTGATGGATACGTTTCAATTTGGAGACATGAAAGTATTCATGTGGAATTTACACATGAATCACAATCTTCATCATGAATCATGATCCATGTATAATTTAAAATAGATTATGATTCATTATTTTCTTCATATGATCACTCCATAAGACAATAACAATCAAACACCATTGTGACTGTAAAAAGGTGAGATTCCTCAAAATAGTTTAATAATATGTTAATAATAATATATATTAAACATCTAATTAACATATATGTGTTATTTTTTATTTCTATTATATCATATCGCATATCATATATATTTATATTTTTCTCTCTTTCAACGTTTCACTTAAGACTTTGGTCTGTGTAATTTCCCCTCAAAATATTATCTAATTAATTAATTAACATCCCACCTTATGTATATTTTGGATAAAGAATCGTACCATATTTCGATATCTGAAAGATTACGACTTAAAACCCTTACTTTTATTATCCTAAAATCCTTGAAAGATATGAATCATGATTTAACCCTCATAAGAATAAAATCTTCCAACTTTACCACCCTTTTTTATATCCCATGTTCAACTTTCTCTATTTATATGAGAAACTATTTTCCCTATTTTATCATGGCATATTACCATATAAAGGACAAAATATATCCTTATACACTTGCGTGTGAAATCTCTTTGCTAATTTAAGCATTGGCGTGTTTGTAGGTATATATTGATCACCATTCACAACCACTTGTATGTTGATTTCTACGTACTATACATATTACACTTCCTAAAGCTAATATTAAGTATCAAAGTGGCCTTGCACACTGCACAGGACGTTATACTCTCATCTCCACCACAACAACTTTAATTATATTCGATAAAATTAATTAAAAGTTAAAAAATTAGTTGTCAATTGAAAATTGAAAGTTAGTAGTTAAAAGTTGAAAAATTAATTTATTAAATTAGAAATATTTAATAAAATTAGTTATTTAAGTAGCTAAAAAGTGTAAAAAAAAATAGACAAATAATAAAATCATGATTTACTTAAAAAAGATAATAAAGAAAATGAATAAATAAATCAAGAATAAAAGTGAAAGAAAATATAAAAAGTTAAAAAATAACGTTTTAAAAAATGTTACTTCAAGTAGAATTTCAAAAAACATTAGTTAGAAATCAACGAAAAATTATTAAAAAAATTAATTTATCAAATAATTAAATAAATTTGTGAACTAATAAAAACTTAAAAACTAGTTACATAACCTTATAAAGTTTTTGCTGCCACCAATTATCACGAAATGATTGCATAGAAAAATATGTACAAACACTGAAAGAATATTATCCACTAGTCATTTTTAATTAACAACACTATTAAGCTCCATGTCCTGCAAAATATATACTAAATTTCAACACTTCTACGTTATTTATACACTTTAAAATATATTCCTTGCTAATTAATCATGCTCGTAGAAAGAGTTTATTGTGAGTAATTTACTTTGATAATCTTCACGTTTTGACAGAAATTAATTTTTGACTGTTGGTTAGGAAATATTCTTGATTTTCTTCATTAGCCAAATATTTTTTTTATGTACTCAAAATAAATTTATGCCTACCTATTGACTAATAGTTAGAGAACGAATAATTAATACATACATATATACACACATGCACATTCATGTATATGGTTAATGAACGAACAACCTATAAAATGTTAACTAGTACTACGTCACAAACAATAAGAGAACCAAAGTTTAACTCATCGGAACCAAAGGAACTTAGGTAACCAAGCATAAATAAAACATTTCCAATTAATCTTAATATAAGAAAAAGATCCGTGACAGCATAAATTAATCAATTCGTTATGAAATGCATAAGCAGCAGTACTGAAGAAGCTCGTAATTAGAAAATCTTATAATTTTAGTTGTGTAAAATTATTAACAAAACAATGTGTATTATATATGATCTGCTATATATCATGTATATATATATATATATATATATATATATATATATATATATATAGACTTATAGTTCAGATTCTAGATTTTATAAATAGTATCTCTGTTTTTATTAACACTCCCAAAGGTTTTAGAGAAACCTACAATATATATATTTAACTCTAATACTGTATCAAGAAAAGAAAATGATTAGTTACTTCTAGATATATAACCATACATTCCGATAACTAAAAGATACTTTCATTTTTCTTTTCTATTTCATCTTGTTTTTGTGTTTGATTTTTTCTTTCATTATTTTCAGGTAAATTAAACTATCCACTATACTATGTTATTATGTATACTCATTTGCTAAAGTTCTTAATTAGAATTCACTGCACAAACTTCAGCAGAAGAAACTAGCATTGCAATTATTTAGCTCAAAAGGGAAAACACACAAAAAAGGTCAAGGAACAGGTACAGTTTACCCATATTTGTAAACTGTAGGGCTTTCAGATAAGTTTTGGATTTCAGTATAGATACTTAGCTAGATAGTATATGATCAAGCAAGATTGAACTCTTCCACTTAGAATATATTCACAAAATATACATGCACACAGAAGCATAAAATTACGAAAGATATAACATGTAGTTTAGGCTTTTACCTAGTTTACAAATATATTATTTATATACTACGTACGTAATTTTTAACATCATATATCCTCGGTCAAGTTCTAAACGAGCCAAGGGTTTTTAGGTAATTATATATATATATATTGCGTTTTCCAAACTTATTATTATATTTAGACGGATCGAGGATTCTACATATTAATTATGAATATACATGCACAAATAGACGAGCATGCACATGCGAAATGATTAAATGCCAACCTCGTTTTGCTGGATTTTTTATCTAAACAGAAAACTAGCGATGCTATCAGATGAGACCCAGTATATATAAATGACCAATTTTTTAATGATGATATATAAAACAATAGAATCAAAATGTAATTAACAACTAGTGTAAGAAACATATAATAATAAAGTAATCTCTTCTCATTCAGAACAATGAACATGAGTTGGTGGATAATAAAAAACAGAAAGCTGAGGAACCAAAGCATGCATTTCCCCTCTCACGTCACACATCCTGGAAATGACTGATATGAAAAGTCAAGCTCTATATTATAGTACATTATAATAAATAATATTTATATACTTATAATATAAAACAATTTTATATCATAATTCAATCACAAATTATCATTAAATTTTTTCAATATAATTATTATAAAATTGATAAATTATAATGAATTGTGATTTAAGTGATTATAAAAAAATTTACACTCTTAATACATAATATTTTTTCTATAATATAATATAAACTTAACTTTATCCCTCTATAAATTATTTTGTCTTCTTTCATAAATTTCATCTTAGCAAGTAAATCTTTGATCGCTTTTTTTTTTTCACTGTGTAGAAAACTGAAAATCTCACATGACCAAGGGATGTGGCTTTTAAATAATTTTTCCCACTTGAAAAGATGAAAGGGCTAGTCCCATCCCATTATCATCATCAATCTACTCACTGAGCTTTCGAGTCATGTCTATAGTGAATGTACTTGTTTTAACTGTTGCAACCTTCTGTTCCTCAGCTTTCTGTCCCATCCACCAATATTCCAAGAGGAATGTGTGACTCCTTGAGTTTGCTTCCAATCAACCAGCACTCTCTTTCTTTTTCCTTTTTCACTCTACTAATTTTATCTCCCTGACTGTTCTGGTAAATAACAAGAAAAAAAGAAAAAGTTAAGGTAGTAGTAATAACTTGTAAGCAGAAAAAGTGGAAATCTCAATCTCTCTCACACCCTACCCCACATGACAGATTTCAAACCAAATAAAAAAGAGAGAGAGAGAATAACATGACCTTGAATGATATTTGCACCACCAAATAAAACTTAAAGCATGATCATAAAATTAAGGTCTTTTGTGAGGGAGGTGCTGATGCATACCTTTTTTTTTTCTAGGTCTTGTTATAACCTTCTCTTATTATTAGGTTCTTCAAATGAACTACTTGTGTTATTGTTGGTGTTTTCTGACCAGTCAAAGAGATGAAATGGATCCAATGCCTTGGATTCCCTTTGATCATCAGCACCACCAAAACCTTGTGTGAACAAAAGGTCCAAAGGGTCAGCTTCTATTTCTCCCAACTCAGCAAAGAAGTCCTCAGATTGTTGGTTATTAATACTCTGATGATCCATCAAACTAGGCTTATAAGGGATTCCATCACTGAATTCTCCCTCATCCATCTCAATCTGATGTTTCTCTATGTCTTCCATATTCTCTTCCTTCACACTGTTTGATGAGTTCCCGGCCACAACTGGGGACACATTGCCCTCACTGCTATTGTTATAATTGTTGCTCTCTTCATCATCCTTTGCTTTTGTTGCTCTGCCCTTTTGGGAGTTTGAGCCTTCTGAATTCTTTGAATTGGAAGCAGCAGCATTGTTATTGTACTTGGATGGCTGTGATCTTGTTGAACCAGCCAGAGCATTTCTTTGTGTTGGCCATGGATGGTTGTGCTCTGATGTGTAAGTGATAACCAACATGTTTGGGTCATTCCTGCTCCTCTCAACTTGCTTCCTCGCAGAACAACCCTTTGAGCTACTGCATCTGTAATAACCCCTGATAGATGCCACAAATAAGAAACACTATAACAACACCCAAATGAAAATAAGAAAGAAATATTCCAACGCACACTTATAATGACATAGGGTTAATACAAAAACTAATTTCTTAACTATCTCTTATTCGTTTGTGACAATTCATTCATGATTCAACTATTGACCTAAAAGATAACTGTGTGAAAATCCTTAGATATGTCAGAGTACCATAACTACTCCCTGATGAACTTGGTTCAAATTATTTAAAAGAAACATTTGCTTTTGTTTTGCCAGTTTTTTCAGAGAACTTAATGAAAGCGACGAATCTCTAACCAGACGTGTGCTTGTTAGTATAGTGATTTTTTTTTTCTAATAATAAAATAAATGGGTAAAGAGTGCTTTCTGAATGGGAAAGTTTTTAGCCTAGTTGTTTTTTAAACCTCAAAGTGTGACCGGTCCATATTCAATGGTCAAGATTCAAGAAATAAATTAAACACAGTATATATCCTAAGTTTTAGGAAATATAAGATTATTGAATGGTTAAAAAAATATAAGATTGATTGAATGGTTAAAAAGAAAAAAAAGAAAAAGAGAGAAATTTCATGTATTTTTATCTTCCCTGTTAGTAAAAATTAACCATTAACATTTGCTTGATAAAAAATATATAATAATTTACAAGAAACTGAGTTTAGAGGAAGAGAAGTTGTGATATATATATATATATATATATATATATATATATATATATTTGGTGTAGCTATATATTATGCCCACAGTTATATATTATTCCTAAAATATATATCTTATCTTACAACGAATAATATATCAATCATATATACCTAAGGCTAAGGCTAAACTAACAAGAAGCTAACCTGGGATAAGGTGAACCTTTAATGGGTTTCTGACCATATTTTCTCCAAGCCCACAAATCAGACGGAACTACCTCTCCAGTTTGTCTGCTGTTTGCAGCTGCTGGTGCAGGAATACAAACAACCTTTTTGGCCTGGTTCTTCCTGCAGCAATTACACAACAACAAAAAAACCACTATAATATTATATCAATTACTTATTATTAATTACTTATTCACTTTTAAACTTTGACCAAACAACGCCTGATATAAGTAAAGATATTAATAAGAATATTACAAAGAGAAATATAATTACTATGAGATCAAGAAATTTAATTTGGTTTGCAGTCAGTGAAGGAATACGGTTCTGTGATGAGATGATAATGAATAAAGATAAAAGGAATAGGAATTTTCAGGTGGTTTAAGATAAGTTTGGGTGAAAGCTCAGTGTGTGACTGTTATTAATATTGTGTGTGTAACACGCCGAGCTATAACTCTAAGTACTCTACTTTTTTCAGGTGGATTAAAGCCTACGAAAAGCCTCATTGAATAAGCCATGTTTAGTCCTCATGACACCAATGAAACTACCACTATTTTCAATTCTCGTTTCATTCGTTTCTGAGCAGCTACATAGCTTAACTGGGCCAGTCAACGGAAACCTGATTTGGAAGCATAGGAAAAAGAACACAAGTACCTAACTCATGCCAAACCCTACTTTCTCTCTACAGTGTCAACTTCATCACCATAGCCACCACCACACTTTCATAAAATTTCACCCCAAGAAAATTAAAAGTAGTGTGTGATTCAGAATTTATGATGCTCCCATGAAATTAAGCATAAATTAAATTTGATTCTCTGTGCAGATATTTATTAATCAAGTAAAGTATATATAATATGTTATTATTCTGACCTTCTTTTAAGACCCGGATTCCGTGGAGACGAGATCTGCACTCCTGTGGTGTCTACAAGGCACTCCTTGGAGGTGCTTGCATTCATCACCATGTTGGGTGAAACCAAAGCAGGAGGCTTAATTGGCCTTGGAGAAGGTGCCATGGCTGTGTTGGTGGAATCATATGGTGAGACTGGTAACTTTGCATTGGGAGAGATCTGAATCATGTTTGAGAATATGTTTTTACAAGGCCTTCTCATGTTGTTGTCGTCATGTTCCTCAAGAATCTTGTGTGCAGCAGCAAAAACAGTAGTAGCAGTAGTAGAACTAGTAGCATTATTAGTAACAGAACCAAAAGTTGCAGCTGCTTCTAATTCCAAGGCGCCACCAGTGAAGTAAGCAGAAGCTGAAGGCATGTCAAGCTCCTGAAGGAAGGGATCTCTCATGGTTGAGAAAGGATCACCAAAGTTTGTGTCTTGAATTAGCACAGAAGAAGAAGAAGATGAGAAAGTGATGGGAGGATCAGAAGAAGAGAAATGTTGGTGGTGGTGCCAGTGATCATTATGAGAGAGGGTGGTGTGAGAAGAAGAATGATGATGAGGATGAGATGTGGTAGGTAATTGATCAGATGATGAAGTTCCTGTGCCTGTGCCTGTGCTACCATATGCTCCACCACTTGCTCGGAGTATGTCAGTTAAATCACCTTGGTAATTGTCCATGATTATGCTACTGCACATGCTTTTTATTTTCCTAGCTATTAGTGGAAGAAGAAGAACAAGAACAACAGCCTGAGGTTGTTGATGTCATATTCTAGTATGAAGAGGAGGAATTAGAAGGGTATGTGTGTGACATGTTTTGGAGCTAGCATAGAAGATGATGGATGATGTTGGAGTATGAGACAACAATATAATTAGAGAAAGATATGTGATGATATGATGAGAGACGCATGCAATTGTTGTGGGAATTTTAATTTGTTTGGAGCTAGGCTAGAGATTATTAAGAAGGGGGGTGTGAGAGGAAAGGCTTTCTCCTGGGTTTGGCTGTTAAGAAGCAAGAAAAAGTAAATTAAGGAACAGGTTTTTGGGGGGTTGAAACTGATTGTTCTTCCTCTTCTATAACAAACAAAAGAGAATGGGTTTATAGAGAGAGACAGAGACGCTGACTTTTCACACAAAACAGCTTCATTCTATACACGCAACATCAGGAGAGAGAAGGAATTTTAAATCACAAAAAATGGTTGGACTAATAAAATAACACAAGTGTAGAGCTGGGAGATTTATCAATCACCATCTAATTAAGGGTCTATTTGATGCCACTGTTTTCTTAAAAACTTATTATTTATTTATTGATCTCATTTGTATAAATTATGTGTCACAAAATTATTTTAACTTCAAATAATTCAGGATTTAAATTCTGATTTTAGTTAAGAAATAAATTATGTTAAAAAAATATTTATTTTTAATATGTATTTATTATCCCTATAAAAAAATCAATTATTACTTTTGACAATAAATATTTCGTACTAAAATTATGATCTGAAAATAAATATCATCAAAGTTTAAATTTCTAATATGTAATTACTTTAAATGTTGTGTGCTTATATTAGTCTTATTTTACCATCTACATTAGTTTTACTCCATTCAAGCAATATTTCCTATAAAAGATATTTATAATGCGTGACTAAATTTTTTTTTGTCAAACACCATTTTGCAACCTATCTCTAAAATCAATTAGAATAATTTCAAGTGAAATTTATTTAAAAATAAGAAACTTTAGTTTTATATACATCACTCTAAAGAGAATTTTACATGATTATTAGAATTAATCTCGCAATTTTTTATCCACGAAAAGTCAGAAAAGGAGAAACAAATATAAATAAAAGATTGTAAGAATAAAAGTGTTAACACTTGTTAGTATTCTCCATCCACTCACTTGTTAGCTAGTATTATTATTATCTTAGAATGAAAATGAAAAATATAAATAAATAAATGAAAGCTAACTGTAATAATATAAATTTAAATTAAACAAAACAATTGACAAGAAACAAAAGAGGCTGCAAGTAGCCGCATTTCGCGGAGAAACGTTTCGAGCCATTCAATCTGACTCTCTCCCGTTTCTTTCCGTAAGCAAAGAATGTTTTAACGTGGCACCTATCTATATGTCTCTTGTGCTGTGCCTGTGGTGTTCCTTCACAACAATGAGACACCACCATTACCCAAACCACATTCCATGCCCTTCAAAATAATTCATAACTCTTCTTCAATAGCATCACATCACCTACAGCAATTAATTTCTTATAATTTTGGATTACGGGTATATTTGAATTGGATGTAAACTTCTCTAAAAGTAAAAAGATTTTTAGAAAAAGAAAATAAAAAGAAAAAAATGAAATGAGCTTCTTCATATGTTAAAATAGATTTTCCATTAACTCATTTATAGATGTAATCTCATCTTTTAGAGAAGCTAGTGAGCTTCTCAAAATTAGTTAATGAAAAACTTATTTTTACCTATAGAAAAATTAATTTCATTTTTTTTCTTATTTTCTTCTTCCAGAATTGTTTCTAGATAAGTTTATCCAAACATATTTTACATCTTACTTAACTAATGGAATTTACACTTTACTTATATACCGTATTTTAGCTTTATTGTGTGCCGTTTAATAACAATATGAAAATAGGTAACCCGATAAACACAATAAAAATTATTAAGATATTCTAATATTCATGTGGATAGAATATAATATTTTGATTGTTCATAATTCAAGACTAAAAAATCAATTAATTTTTTTTAAAAAAATCACCGGTTAATTTGTATTAGCACTATGCATTGCATGTTAGAGAATGCTTGTTCCACAATTCTTAGGTGACAGTACAAAACATGTAATTAATATGATTGAATGGCTGAAACTGGATGTTTAAATTTGTGAATAAATTATATGTAAGGAATTTTTCTGAACAAGGATCGATCCTATTAATTTCGTAACTTATCCCCTATTCTGAATCTCGTTATACAATTCTCCAAAACACAATCATCAGTGCTTGAGTGAAGCAATAGATATAAATCATTGAAGAATGAAACAGTATGTTTTTATTAGAAGGTTTTATGAGCCCATATGCTCCTGTTTAATTCGGTATACCAAATTTAGTTAAACAGGATCATATAGGGTCCAATCACATACCGTTGGACTATAGTTTGAATATTTGTCACCACAAAAAAAAATTATCTCCAGGAATAATTAATTAATAGTATTATGTGGTATATCTAATAAAAGAATGTATTAAACGAATATATTTGGACAAAAGAAATGTTATACTTTCGTTTATGAAGGTGTGTGGCCCTATATCGGAAAGGATTAGATGTTTGATAATACGTGTCTTACGTTAGGTATAAAGTCTATGAACTTTGAAAGGACGTGTGAAAAACGTCATTTTTTATAAATAAAAAATTATCATAATATTAATTGTATTATGCATCCATTATTATGCATGACAATTATAGCACATAAAATCTACTTAGTTGTCCAATCATCTTCCATTAAAAAATATTTTAATTATAGCCTCTCTTTTATATATTACTTTCATATTTTTATCATGGTCAATAATTTACTATTCATTATGCTTACTATTTTGCAACAAACATATTATTTTATATTGATAATTATAATTGAATTTAATTACAATATACTGACAAAATAAAATTTATAATCCTATCATTTAATTATAAATTTTTATGTTTGATAAAATTATTAAATTTGTTATAATTATTTTAAAAGTCACATCTAAGGTAAATTTTAGTTAGTTGATTATATAAAAAAATTCATA
>PYAF01001252.1:1300765-1335841 GCA_007407185.1 Glycine tomentella | reverse complement strand
CCCCCCCCCCCCCCCCACACACACACACATATATATATATATATATATATATATATATATATCTTATTCATTCACTTAGATACTAAGCATTGATTTCAACATGATTCAAATATTTTTGTTGAAGGTGGGCAACTCCTTCAAACTTCAAAGAAGTGATTTAGCAGGATTCTTAAAAATAGGGATCAATGAATAATATAATAAGAGGTGCATCCCACAAAACCCGAGCAAAGCATAAGTAGCGGTATCTTGTGAAATCAAAATTATTATGGGATTGAATTCAGACAAACACGTTCCTTCATGACAGGCCAATCACACACATCCCACAAACGAACAAAACTAAACTGGGATTCTTTCATCAATACTCTAACAAGCCTTTTGTCACCCTACCATGTGAAGCAGGCCTCTAATTTAATCATACATCAAAATTACTATATTATATTATATCATGTGTTCTTAATTGTACAATTATATAGTATTAAACAATGACTCATAGGGTTCTTAAAATGACAACCCTTCGCACTGGCTTATCACTGCCACTTCCCTCATTATTAAACTAATGAAATATATGTTCAATTTAACACCCAAATGGACTAAAATAATGTTTTTGGCACTGCCTGTGACAACGGTGTTCATGGCACACGATAACACTTGCAATTGCAAAGGCTTATGACGCGTCCAGACGTCACTTCTTCATATCCATAATGGCTCTTCTAATGGACGGCTATGATCGTGCATGCCACCTGTTTGAGGTTTTGAAGAAGAAGTGACTAACACATTCTAATAATCAACCATGTAATCAAGGTCAAAGAAGCTACCTAGGGCTCCACTACTTCAATATTTTCAATCTCTTTTCTTTTCTAGGCCCTAACTAATAATAGTAATTCCTTTCTAGATTTTCATTTTCATTTTGCTAGATCAACATATAAATATATATATATATATATATATGATCTTTTTTTTTTTTTTGAAAGAACAAGTCTCAAGATTATAGAAAATTTATAATTATTCACCAACAAAATTCTTGTATCATCATTAGCAAGAATTGAATTTATATTCTTATGTAGGGTTTGAGCTCGATCCATACGGGTTGAACCAAATAATTTTTATTGGTATGTACTTGTTTTCTTCATCTTAATTTGCATTTTAGAATTAGTCAGCTCCATTTTTAATTAAGAAGAAACAAACCAATAGGAAAAAGACAAACTGACTTTATATCTGATAGGGTGGGGTTCTTGCACCCGACCACCAACCACAGTGCCTACTTATTAGGCTTAGCTGTAGAATTTTTTTGTGAAGGCTATGGACCATCAGCACACACGTACATTAATTCTCTAACATTAAATCCCCCAAAAAAAATAATTTTAGACATATGATATATATATATATATATATAACATTTTCATCAATATTTACATGAATTATTTAACTTAAAGATATAAGTTATTTAATTTTAAATAATATTATTTTAAAAAAATCACTAAAACATATAACATGAAGTTACTTGTATAAATAATTATTACTTAACAACATTATACTATAAATAATATATTCTTAAGCATCTTAAGACCTATAAAATTAATTTAATTATTCATCATCTTAACATTGAAGTGAATTTTTGTTTATAATACTTAATCTATATGAAATTGTAAGACTCACAAACAACTCATATAAATAGTTATGTTTTATAAATGTTTTATATATAAATAATAAATAATGTTTGTGCCTTTGTGCTCAGGTCACGATATATATAAGTATAATGATAGTTATTGGCTTCCTGGTCTATCATAACTTTTTTTCCTATTAATATTATATATATATATATATATATTGCAATAATTATGATTGTCTTTAATTACTTCACCCGCAATTAACATTGCTTGAAAGACTTAATTAAGGAAAGGGTAAAGCAAGCAATTGACCATAGACCCATTTCTACTGGGAAATGTGGGGAGGTTAAGTTTATGAAGGTGATGAGGATCTTTCTATATATCTTAGTTCATAATGCATAATGCATATAGGAGATGCACATTGGGAGTTGCAAAATAAGATCCCTTGGATGTGATGTGAGAAATTTTAATTTTAATATAATATTTTGCTCCAAGTTGATACACATTAACTGAAAAACAGGATTAAGCCCTTGGGTCCTGGGCCACGTGGCCCCTTTTGCATGTGCTATAAATGACTTCACTTCCAAGGGGCAGGGCTTGTTCAATCCATTGGCCTTTATTTTGTGGAGTCATTTAGAGATCCTATGCCACGGACTTTAAGTAAATTTCAAGTTCAAGAAAAGCCACATATAGTCTTTGTTCACATCTCTATCTTAATGTCTTTTGTCTTTTATATTGTCACGCACAAGTAAAAGAATTTAGACCTAATTAATAATATTAATTGTTGAATTTGGGTACCCTTGTTGTTGGTGTCCGACTAGCTAGACTTTAGTTGAGTTTTGTAAGACAAGTTCAATATGGAAGATTACTAGTCTATTTGCCGTACGAAGAAGCATGTTAGAAACTAGGTTCTACACTGGATAGAAACTAATATCTAGTAAGCTAATTAGGTACTGGATAATAAACTCAAAGATAAACAATATTAATATGCCCATCTTAACTAAAGACATTAATTAGAACATTTACCATCTTATTAAAGGAAAATTCTAAATAGTACAGGACAAAAATAGGCAAAAGAGTTTTACTGCAAACTTTATCTTTTTTAATTTTTTAATTCAAAATTAACCATCCTATTTTGCATTGAATTCGCGCATAAACATTCGTACTATATAACAAGTATGCTTAATTATTAAATACTTTTAAATAGTTAACAACAAGTGGTATGTAATTTTCATACTTTTATAGTAATTTCTTTAATGAATACCCTTAACATTTGTCATGGTCATAGTAATATACTTCTTCTATTTATTTAAATATCGTTTTTTCATTTTTTTACTATAATATATTTGACATATATCATAATTTTTTATCTTCCTTGACAAACAGACAAAGTGAGTAATTATGAAAATAATAATTAGTATTATCTTATAGTTTTTAAAAATAAAAAATAAACAAACTCTTCTTTCAAAATATAACAAATAGGGAAGGAACATTACAAAAGGGTTGCAGCTGAGTTTGAATTAACCTAGTAGAATGCCACAATCCCAATGCCTGTACTGTTGAACATGTTAGTACAGTTGTCTGGGTGCAAGATAATAAATATGCTAGCACACTTGGGTGCCATTTGTCAGTAATAGATCAATAATCATTTAGGAAAAATGTAAAAAACAAATCTCAAACTGACATTGAGAACTGTTTGATCTTATAATTGAACCGTACTTAATCCGTTCTGTTTATACTATAGGTTTCCTCTTCTGATCTACGCCAAGTATTAAAGTTCTTTCAATAACAAATGAATATACCCATAACTGGTTTTATTTCGTATTTCTTAATTGGGTTCGTAATAAATTTGAAACAATTTGCAAACAGTGTATTTATGCTTTGTGTGGTTGCATTTAATTGTACATGTGCTTCAACCTTCAAGTGACAGGATGCATCTTGTATAATATAAGGAACAACTAGTATATTTGAAAACTCACCAAAACAAAAAACTAATATATTTGACAGTGAGGGATTAAAAAAAATATCTATATAAAATGAATGTCCGTCTTCATGTGTTAGGTGGGTTCAATTTAAAACGGGCTCAAATATTGTGGGCTCAAATCGTTTACCATCAAGATCAAATAAGATAGATCTTGTTTAACAGGTTTTTTTTTTTTATGGGGAAAAAAATGAGTCATATTTTGTTTAAGAAATCAAAGGTAAAAATTAAATGCTTAAATATGATTTTAGTCTTTAAAAATTAAAATATTTTTTATTGGTAAATATTTTTTTTTTGTTAGTGGAAGATTCAAATATATGATGATCTTTCCTCTCCGGCCCCCTTCTCCCACCACGAAGACAACTTTATATTCCTCAGTCCTCAAAAAAAATGACCTACATATTATATTATAGGAACTAAAATAAATAATAGATATATTAGAAAGACTAAAGGTACAATAGTGCAATTTTTTCTAAAAAATAGGTATAATTCAAAAAACTAAAATTACTTAACTACACACTTAAGATTTATGTAAAACTTACAACTTAAGAATCATTAATGACTTTCTTTTTTGAACCTAGAGTATCTTTGAGTCGAAAGTCAAAGATTAATCCCTTAACATAATAAAATTTATTTAAAGTATTGATTTCTTCTAACAAATTTTTTTCAAAGTCATTACTACACTAAATTCTTATACCTCTCGAAGTATCACTACTACAGCAGCCACTTTTAATGTCGTCTCTTTTAAGTCGATTGTAAGAAAATCGACTTGGTAGATAGGTCAGTGGCAATTTTGTAAATAATTGAATTGATTTTGCATTTCGAAGTCGGTTTTTTTTTAACCGTCGTTGTATAAGCATATTCAAAGTCGATTTCTTGGTTTCTATAATAACCGACTTTGAAAGATTTACATATTTTTTTTAAAAAAAAATTTAACGTTATTTTGTTTTTTTTTCGAAAAATTAGAATCCAAGTCGGTTATTTAAAAAACCGACTTGGAAAGTCCCTACACAAATTTTTTTCTTTTTTATCTTTTTTTCAAAAAATTAGATTCCAAGTCGGTTATTTAAAAAACCGACTTGGAAAGTCCCTACACCGATTTTTTTCTTTTTTATTTTTTTCTCGAAAAATTAGATTCCAAGTCGGTTATTTAAAAAACCGACTTGTAAAGTCCCTACACCGATTTTTTTCTTTTTTATTTTTTTTTCGAAAAATTAGATTCCAAGTCGGTTATTTCAAATAACCGACTTTAAAAAGGCCATTTTCACTTTTCCAGCAGCCATTCTCGCTCAGCGCCATTTTGAAACTCAAATTTCAATTTGAATTTCGAATTTGAAATTCCAACAGCCTTATAAATTTCAACCTTACTCTCTCTTTCACATTAAAAATCAAACCTTCTTCCTTCCTTCTCTCTCTTTCTCTCTTTATCTTCTACGCTTCGATTTTCCTTTCTCCGTCGATTCTACTTCGCCGTTGCGTCGTTACCACCGCACCACCGTGTTCGCTTTTGCATCTTCTTCCTCTCCTCTTCTGCTTTTGTCTGGTAATTTCTCATCTCTTCTCTCTTTCTCCTCTCTCACCTTCAACCACCATGTTCCTTCTCCCATTTTTTCTCTTATTTCTTTTTTAAATGTTTGTAAACATGTGTTGTTGAGTGAAATCTTATAGAGGTCATGTGTTGTTTGAAGATTCATGAAATTTGATAATAATTTAGGTGTTGTATGAATTGTAAAGAAATGAGTTGAATTGTATATTATGTTAATGTTAAGAAAATGGTTTATAAAATGTGTTGTTTGAACCCGCAGCAGCAGAAGAAACAAAATCGAACCACTAAAACATTTCAATTTCGCGATTCAAATTCTGTCCCATACGATATTTTTTTAAAAAAGAAAAATATGACATTCTAAGTCGGTTATTTAAAACAACCGACTTAGAATCTTCTTTTTTTTTTTTGGAATATTAGCTTCAAAGTCGATTATTTTAAAAAACCGACTTTGAAAGCCCATACACCATTTTTTTTTTTAAAAATTAGATTCCAAGTCGGTTATTTAAAAAACTGACTTGGAAAGCCCATACACCGTTTTTTTTTTTGAAATATGACATTCAAAGTTGGTTATTTAAAAAAACCGACTTTGTATGTATAAGTTTCTAAGTCGGTTTTTTTAAATAACCGACTTAGAAAAGACTATTTAAAAAAAAAAAAATTCAAAGTCGGTCCTTATAAAACCGACGTTGTTTGCTAACATTTTTAACGTCGTCGGAGACAAGGTCGATTCGAAAACCGACTTTGTATGGTCCAAATAACCGACCTTGAATATGTTTTATGTAGTAGTGTATGTTGAATGTGAGTCAAATAATTCAGATAGTTATTTTTTGCTATTGAAATAAGGGAGTTGTGTAGTTACCATATATTGTTGATAATCATGAGTTAATTGAAGTAGAAATGATAAGGATTATTTCCTATTGGTTAAAGTTTAGTTGTTGAAAATCATTCGATTTGCTTAGAAGAATTATTCAAAATTTTGCTCAATACTTGAGTTTATTTAGAAGTGTTTGGAGGTTGATTGTCCTTTCTTAGTTCAGCTACATGGAGAGTAAATGAATGAATAACTTCAATTGGTTTACTCAAACGTAAACATTTGAATTTCCGTTCAACATGCAGTGCACGAATTCTAAGATAAATCTAATGATCTACAAACTCAGTTTTACAAACCTCATTTTGCTTTAAAAGTCTGTTTGTAACAATAAAACAAACATGCACTAGTTATTAGTTAAACCCAAGTTCAAATGTTTTTCAACATGAAATCAAACATGTTCTTCCTCACTTAATAGTAACATCTAACAAGCATTTCATTCTTCTAAATTTTTTCAGAAACGATGTTACAGTGATAATTTGGGTTTACTCAAAAAGAATCCAATTTTTTTTTCTTAAAGACGTTTAAAGCCTCTGATAAAGCTCGCGGTGATTACTTAACATTTTTATTAAAAGAAAAACTCAACTAATAATAGGGAGATGTACACACCTTTGCCAACTTAAATATATTTTGTGATGATTTAGGAGTAAAGAACCATAAGGAAGAACATATCAATTCTTTAAATAACAAGATGCATGATGTTAGGGGTCAAGTAGTCTAAAGGCCCAATTTAAGCAACAGGAAATGAGTGGAACAAATCAATTGTGTCAACTAAGATTTGGCAAGAATATACTAAAAAGGATGGGAAGGGAAAACTATGAAGGTGACTCTAGTTCTTGACAGGTAACTATGGAAAAGAGGTCATGTGTAAGACCCTTACAGGGAGGGAGGGAGGGAGGGAGAGGAAGCTTTGTGACTCTAGTTCTGCATCTTGAGGCTGTAAGCTAGGCATAGGTGCAACTTTACCATCATCTACACTTTTAGCAAGTATCGGCCAAGTTCTTGACTATGGGGTTGTTGTGGAAAAGATAGAGCTTTTCTTTTGTACAAATAATCAGTATTACTTTATGGATTATTAGTAAATAATTTTAGTTAACTTGCTGATTATTAGGTAGACTTTCTTTCATCTGTTTTGTCCATCTAATTTGATATTATCTAACAGTTCCTAATGCATGCTCCAAGGGTAGCTCTTGTTTAACATGGTCCATCATAAGCAGAGCCTGATAATAAAATGTTACTACCAAGTATCTTAATCAAATAAATAGAAGATTTATATTGAAAACCACAGTAAAAGTGCATTAGTATACTATCTTACAAAAACTTTTTTCTTTTTAATTAATTCTTTAAGCCACTGGTTAGTATTCTCCAACTTATTATTACAGTTATAGATAAACAACATTAAGACCAGTTTGAGAGTAACAAGCATCAGCATAATGTGACATCACCGACATAGTTACAACTTGCTCTTCCTAACAGGCCCAATCTCCTTTGCCTTTGTCCTCAGCAATTGCTTATGTATCTTCCCAGTAGCAGTCTTTGGCAACGGTCCAAACACAACCGATTTAGGAACCCAATAAGCAGGCATCTTGGACCTACAGAACTTAACTATGTCCTCAGCCAAACTTTTCTCATTAGTAGCAGCAGCAGCGTCAACTCCTGCAGGCTTCAGTGTCACAAACGCACAAGGTGACTCACCCCACTTCTCATCAGGCCTTGCTACCACTGATGCCTCAAGCACTGCAGGATGAGAGAACAGAACATTCTCTACCTCAACACTGCTTATGTTTTCACCACCGGAGATGATTATGTCCTTCGACCTGTCTTTGATTTCTATGTATCCGTCCGGGTGCTTCACGGCCAGATCCCCGGAATGGAACCAGCCATCTGCAAAGGTCTCCACATTCGCCTTGCGGTTCTTTAAGTACCTGTTAGAGTAATAAGGACTAAATCACTAATCACTATCTAATTTAATCATAAATAACAGAATAATATGTGATCTTAATGGTACCCTTTCATCACTGCATTGCCCCGCATAACAATCTCGCCAACACTGGCGCCATCAGCAGGAACTGGCTGCATTGTTTCAGTGTTCATGACTTCTAGGCCTTCCAGGGCAATGTACCGAACCCCTTGCCTTGCGCTGAGCCGGGATCGCTGTTCGAGGGGAAGTGACTCCCACTCTGGCTTCCAGGCACATATGGTGGAGGGGCCATAAGTCTCTGAGAGACCGTAGGTGTGAGTCACACGAAATCCTCGTTCGGACATCGCGCCAATTACAGATGGAGGAGGAGCTGCACCAGCAGTGTTCACATGTACAACATGGGGTAGAGGAAGGATGGCTTCCTCAGGAGAGGCATTCACTATTGAGTTAAGAACCACTGGTGCTGCACAGAAATGAGTCACTTTGTATTCGCCAATGGCTGCATATACTGCCTTAGCTGTTACCTGTGTTATTGCCATAAGAAGCTGTTAAATAAAACAACTCTCAGAAAAAAAGTATGCAACATTACAACATATGTTAGTCAAATAGAGAGTAGCCTATTCAAGCAGATTTACTTCAAGCACAGAACAGAGAATTGTTCATTTGAAATTTAATAAAAATCGAGGGGAAAAAAGGCTATGCACTAATTGACTTTTACAATAACTACTTTAAAAGTCACCAGTCAACCATTTGTGATTGAATTACAATATGTAAAATCATTTTATAGTGTTAGAGCTTGACCACTAAACTCATAAAAATTTATGTATGTTCAAACTTTCAAAGTACCATGTTATCACTAGTCAACCAACCAAAAAATAAACAGCAAAAACATTATTGATTTAGAAGAACTCAGGAATCCTGTTCCAATAACTATTTGAGTTCAATATGAACTATTTTACTTTCTCAACCATGTCAACGTTATGAAAGAGACTCACAATCATGTGGTCAATGAAGCAATCATCTATTTGACGTACTAACATTAACTTAATCATCTATTGGAAATGATCGATAAGGCATGTACAGCATATCACTCAACAAAATTAGTCCTAATCACTCCAACAATTGCTGAGCAGTGAGCACAAAGTACAGACAAAAACCTATATACTTACCTGCCGAAGACAAATATTTGTCCCACAAAGAGCAGCAAGTGTCCAAGGATAGCACCAGCCATTACAATGAAACATCGGAAGTGTCCACAGATACACAGCACCTTCATTCATTCCCCAATGAAGAGCACCACTCAGAGACATGAGATACGCCCCTCGGTGGTGTAACACCACACCCTTAGGACTAGCAGTGGTACCTGATGTGTAACCCAAAGCAATGCTCTGCCACTCATCCTGAGGAGGCTTCCACTTGAATTCAGGGTCACCACTTTCAAGAAATTTCTCGTACTCAACGGCTCCTTTGGCCAAAGCATGTGTCAGAGCCTTGGGTTGGCAGTTTTCATCATCACCTATGACAATTAAAATTGGAGGCTTAAAGCTTTTGCTTTTCTCGGACCAGATTTTCAAGGACTCTTCCGCCACGGTGAAGAACTCTTGATCCACGATCACGGCCACGGCGGATGAATGAGCAAGAAGGAAAGCTATTGCTGGTGCGTTTAGACGAATGTTAATGGTGTTCAACACAGCTCCTGCCATTGGAATTCCAAAATGAGCTTCATAAAGGGCTGGAATGTTGGGTGCAATAACAGCAACCTGATGGCAGCACTACATTAGAAAACTACTTTGACTGAACAACACACTTTAATGCAACAAAAAAAAAGAAACATCAACAGAAAACTTATACACGATAGCAGAAATTATTACATGCTCTAGAATTATCATATTCATAGTCCTTACTAAAAACATCTTCAATACTTACATAAATTGTTTAACTTTTTTTCTAAGTGGAGCATATGACACGAAAAATCGTTGTTTAACAAAATTATACTAAAAATAACATTTTCAAACATGATAAAATCCGCAAAATTAATTTAAGCATTTATTTTAGCAACCTTTACATTGAAGTAATTTTTTGTATAGAGTATTTAAATTTATGCGAAATTATAAGACCTACAAAATTAAGATAAACAATTATGTCTTCATCCTTGCACATGCTCTAATCTTTGTATGATACATAATTAAGTATTCCTAATTCTTTCTAGACATTCGGTGGTCTCAGGCCACGTACGTGCATGAATTAGAGTGCAAATTTAATCGGTAGTATTTGCATGTTGCCATAATAAGTGAACAAGCTAAATCATATCTTCTGGATCTAATTGAATAATTGCTTAAGAATATAGAAAGACAAATTAGAACACCAATGATAACATGCATGCATGTTAATTGTTAGACTGATTCATGAAAACACGTAAACAATTAGAGGTAAGCAATTAATTTGAGGGTGTGAGAGTTAGTTACGTACAGTGTGGCCGAGACCGATGGAATGTTTAGAAAGTGCAGAAGCGAATCGACGGCAGCGCTGGTAAGTTTGGTGCCACGTGTAGTGCCGTGATCCGTGAACCACGGAAGTTCTGGTGGGGTGGACGAGAGCTGCTCTTTCCAAGAACCATAGCGGGGTCAAGGCAGTGTGGTTGGCGTCGTTCTTGGGCAGATCGTCTATGTCGCGGCCCACACCCATTTCTTACACCTCTCTCTCTCGTTCGAAGTAGAAAAAAAAGGAATGAAAGAGTGTGAGGTACGAGGTTGTGTGAATATTCTGCAATACCTCAACCAATGTTTGATCATTACGATGATGAGAGGATCTATGCTGTGGTGTTTGTTTATATCTGGAGAAATAGCACACAACATTGGGTCATTGACGCTGACGGCTCTTGATAATCCAACGGCTCTTAAATAAATACTATATATCTGGTGCAATTGACAATTCCATTTTTGCTTCTCTTTCTTTCAATTTAGACCTTTGATGCTTCAGTTGCATGTGTCATGCGACGGTGAGATTTATCACACTAGAGGGAGTGAACTTGTGTGCTTTTTTCGCAGTTTTCACCTCCAATAATGTGCAACTTCGTTTTTGCGTTCTCTTCTGCTTTGCTGCTTCCACTGGCAGAGGTTTTCAATTTCACTTTGAAAACCAATCACTACAGACAAGTTACTGTTACCATACCAATAATATACTTTCTTTAAGTTTGCTTTTCCAACAACGTTAACATGCATGATGCATTGCTCATTCTTTCTTTTTCAATACCTTCCCAAGTTCCTCCTATACCATTCTGTCAGCATCACCTGTTTGGCGGCAAGTGGACGTTCTATTTTTTTTTTTAATAAACGGACTTAATTCCAAGCTACAATACATTACAACGTGTGGAGTCGAGAACTTTATATCTATTTTAAGTTATGTGTCAAAAGTATTATTTGAAAACAATGTGAAAATTTTCATAAAGACTCAGTATTTTAATTTAATTTATAATCAAATTTATTTTAAAAGTAACGACTACCGTTCATTTTTTTATATTCTCTATTTGCTATATTCTTTACATTATTCATTATAAAAGAAATTACACTTTTGTCTTAATATAAATAAATTAAAACTAAATTTATCGGCATCAATAATTTAATTACCTTCAAAATGAATGTTGAAAAATATCAAAAAATATATTACTAATATTATTGATTTATTTCAATTCATCATAATACATTAGAACATAACGCATAAAAATTTATCTACTAGATCAAAATATTAATATTTAAAACTGAAGTTTGGAAAACTTGATACCTTGAAACCATTTCACAGATTTTCCTTGTTCAACTATTAGTTAATGTCTAACAAGGACCAAAAGTGATTTCATTGTAAAAGTTCTTGGGTTGGTAAAACAATCAACTGAAAAAGTATTTTTTAATTAAAAAGTAATTTCCTTGCATCTAAAACAATGTAGTTGCGCACTTCTGCATTTAGCATGCAGCACCATCACATGTCAAGCAAACTGATTTTACCTGGTGTGTTGTAGAGACTTGGACAAAAGAAAAAGTAATATGCAATATAATTAATAACTCAAGTTGAATCTGAAACACATTCTGTAAGAAACAAAAAAATGGAACTATCATTCAGTCCCAACTCCCAAGTCACAAAGAAAATAGCAAAAGACAACACGCATTTCTCGAAGAGTCAAAACCCATAAATTCTGCACAATATTACTATAAACACGTTTGCCCCATCAAGATATGGAATCAGGGCACAAATTTAATGTCTTTGAAGTATTCATGCTCCACAGCGCTCCTGGCGGTAATTCTTTTGCTGGGATCCAAGCAAAGCATACTCTGGAATACAATAGACAGTTAGTACATACAATAAAGCACCACAGAAAATCAATAGAAGAAGTACCCTAGGAATCAAAAAGGATGTTAGCAATCATAAACGAGATTCCTAGAGGATTGAGGAGGGAATATTACTAGACAAATGCCATGAAATCTTTCGTTTCATTATATTGCATATATGTAAACCAGCCTTGGACCCAGATATGTTCAAACGGCAAACAAAAGATTAAGGGTCATTTACTAGCATCAAAATTAACCATAAAAACAAAGGATAATTACTCTCCTTCCTCCTCTCTGCTTTAAGCTCAAAATTTGATGTTTTTAAAAACTATTGAAGGAAATGCCGAGGAAACCGAGTGTCAAAGGGTTTCAACAGTCTTGTGGTTTGTTGCAAATGTAAATTATAAAATTTAAATAAAAAAGTCCTGTTGATCACAAAAAAACAATCTAATGGCTGAAACTGTCGAGCGTTGCACCAGTTATTGCTATTTATAAGGCACAACCTCAATTATGATTCTACCAATTAGTAATAGAATTTTCCCAATGGAACTATCTAGCTTTGAAACAACTTACAAATTACGTGCTTTCTCTTAATTAGCAATAAAATACACAAATTGTTTTGTTTTATCCCATTTATGCAGACCCAATTAGCTTTTTTATGGAAACATTGGAAGCAAGTACTTGGGAATGGGAGTGTAATAGGTAATCTAATGGGAATGGGTGTGTAAGAGGTGGCAGTTGAACTAGATACTTATTTGCACAATTTTAATAATGGCAATGAAAAATAATATTATATCACATCTTGCACTTACAGAAAGAAGATTATGACCAGCTGCATCAAGATTTGGAACCACATTTGCTAAATCCTGCAAAGTATGAGATAAGGTTAAATTCCTACTGAAGGAAGAACACAACAATTAATCCAGGTCTAAGACAAACAGCCATAATTACCTTGGATGGCCATTTGGGAAATGTTGATTTGAAATCAGGCAATGAAGTTACTCCAGGCCATGTGTCTTCATTTGGGGTACCCAAGACTCTTCATATGAGGAACAATATGTATATATATTAGTATATATATGTGGCTTTGACTATTCATTTGATGGAAATGGAAGCAAAAATTTATGACTACTTATGCCTTTAAATCTATGTAACAGGTTTTGGTATGATCATTAGAAATTTTAATTCAAAGAATACTAAAAATTTGGAAAGGTCTCTCTTTCTATCGATTAACTTACCAAAAGAAAAATTTGAAAAAAGTGATATCGTACAAATTTAATAAAATTGCCAATTTTCCATCAGTTCAAATGCAATATAATCATAGTCACTTCAATCAAGAAAGAAACATGTCATGCTTCTTTTTTGTTAACTTATACTAGTTTATAGATTATTCAATTTTGGGAGAGGGGAGAGCTTTAAGATTCAGAGAAACAAAAGAGAAGGGGAATCACACAAACAGAGAAACAGAACTATGGACCAAGCAGGCAATTTGTTCAACAATTCAATAACTATCAAAACTGAAAACTAACTTATGAACAAGAATTACACATATAAACAAGAATGTGTAAATGAGTTTGTGTGGGTAAGCTTAACCCCCCTCCCCCAAAATAAATGTAACAAACAGGATTCAGATTCTTCAATCAAGTCTTGTATGAATACTTAAAAACGGCATTTAAAAGTCTAAAGACATATTCATAGATGATAGATATTATTAAGATTTACCAAGGAATGCAAAATTTATGGAAATCATGAAATAGATATTCACCTGAATATTTTAAATAATTCATCAATCTCAGAGTCCCCAGGGAATAGAGGTCGTCGGTTTACCATCTCTGCAAATATGCATCCCACTGACCAAACATCAACTGGCGTAGAATAATGACGAGATCCAAGCAATATTTCTGGAGCTCTGTACCATAATGTCACCACCTACAAACAATCACCAATTATTATAAACACAGAAATAGGAATAAATATTAAACTGTTAAAAATCATCAACCAGCCTACCACAATACCTTTCCACGAAATTTTAAATGTACACCTAATCTGCACTATTGAATAAACTTAGTTGTTTTAATTAAAAAAAATGCAAATTTCTTTTTGAGATAGTAAAAATTTAGAGGAAGGGTCAGGGCATGGCAAAAGACTTCAGAACTTATAGTAGTACATACAGATGATGACCTAGCAATGAAGAATCATTAGCAGGAATCAAACTCGAGACCTTTCAGATGATGCAGTTTGATCCTACCCATTGAACAAACCCTCAATGGATGATTATATAATGTGGCTGGTATATGCAAAGTGTAAACAAAATATCAGAGAGCAATCTTACTAACATTCTTGTTTACTTTTATAGTGGAACTCATATTAGCAATGTTTCATGTATTAAAAATTTAAAATAAAATTAACCGAAAAAATCTCTAAATACCAATTTGGTGGATTGCTTGAAAGTGGCCACTGAGCACTGAACAATGATGCTTCGCGATTGCAAAAAAAGGGAGCAGTGACCTTTCAGTATTCTCAAGGACAAGCAATTTTTCAATGTTAATTTGCAAAAATGAGGAAGCCCCAATTTAACTAGATGCTAATCCCATGGTTAAATTCAGGTAAGCTCTCAAAAGAACTATCTAAATTAACAAATGCATTGCAGGAAAGATTAACAATACAAAGCCTTAATGCCTTACTCCCACTAAGTTGGATCAACTACATGGATTCTTGACCACCATTGTGCTCAATATTGCATCACATATAGCAGACATACAAACCACATGACCCCCCACCCGGGTAGTCACGTAGCTTTAGCATTAAAGGAAAGTGAGATTTTCCACTATGTTTGGAGTTCCAGAAGATGCAACTTTAGAACACAGCATAAGGGCATATCATTTTCTTGTGAAAAAGCCAATTCATTTCAATTTTATTATCTGCATGGATGACTAGAAGCACATATAAGATAGCACACAAACCTCATGTGTAAAGGTCCTGACAGGAATGCCAAATGCCCTAGCCAATCCAAAATCTGCAAGCTTCAGTGAATTAGTACGGCGATCTATCAACAAATTCTGTGGTTTCAAGTCTCGATGAAGAACTCTATGTGAATGACAGTAAGCAATGCCACAGAGAATTTGATAAAGGAACATCTGCAGTAAGGATCATTAACAAATTCAAAATTCAAATCCAAACCAACTGGTATTTTCACCAAAATTAGCATCTCCCTAATATAACCCATGACAAAATAGATTTTAAATTAATGGTGAATGTTAAGGTGGAACATTGAACTATAATCTTACCTGCAAAAACGAGATGGGAAGGGAATGTAATGGGAACATCACACATAGCATCATAAGTTCATAACTAATCACACTCAGATAGTACATTAATGAAGGAGGCAGTCAACACACAGACAATAAGAAAGGAAACCAAAACCAATGAAATACATGATAGCTGCATCTCAGTACAGCGTCTTAATTTCCATGTCGATAGCTAGCAAAGACTGGAGAGCTACAACCAAAATTCTAAAGGTAAAACTTATTAATCAACTGATCACTCATTTTCTGAAACAGAAAACTTTGAAGGATAAATCATACCAATCAAGAAATGAAAAATAAACTACAAAACTCTAATTCATCACAAAACACACCAGACACGCGCAATCACTCTCATACTGTCTTCATTTGATTTTTAGAAAGATGTGACAAAGGATAACAAACCCATATATTTGCTTGGCAGATTAAGTTTCTTGTTCACTCTCACATCTATAACTCAAGTTACACATATGTATAATCCAAGGAAAAGAAAACCACAGGTCGCTCACCTTTACTTGTCGCGGATCTTTCACAAACTCTGGAGATGAATCCATGTGTTTTTTTAGATCCAAGTCCAGATACTCAAAAACCAGATACAATCGCTTCTCACTGTGCACTACATCCTGCAACCTGTCATCCACACAACCACAAAGCAACTCGATAATGAATTGACTAATAAGGTAGAATAAAATGAAGAACAGCACATAGCAAAGTAACATTTTCATGGCTAATAAGCAAAGGCATATAAAGCATTTAATGTCTATACACTGCCAATGTAAAAAAAATTATGCAGTCAACCAATCAGAAACCATTGTTTGGTATGACTTAGTTATTGCGAAAGTCAACAAGTCTATCATACATGACGATTTATGATTAAATAACAGTGTAAAAACCCTATATACTATCAATGCATACAATATTTCCTCAACATACAAATCTATACAAACATTGATAGAATTCAGTAAGACAAAAAGCATGACTCAAAAATGAAAGTGTTTGCATAATTGTGTACGCATCCCACATCCACCTCACCTACATGAACAATTCACATCCGTACAGTCTATCAAATAGACAAATACCACAACCAGTTCACAGAATACCAAACACCAGAAACAACAGCCGAATGGAATCAAAGTATCAAAATCAGGTTATCAATTTTTCCACCCATCAAAACCCTATGAACAACAACAACACGAAGCCACCTCCATTCATTATACTTCAATAGCAAAAAATTCCAAGGTTAAAGCAGAAACACAAATTCAAGACAAATAGCACGCGGCCACCACATTATTAGCCCTCCAATCTCATCATCGACAACAACATTATATATTTCAATAGCTAAAAATTCCAAGGTTAAAGCAGAAACACAAATTCACGACAAATAGCGCACGGAAACAACATTAATTTCATCATCACAACAACACATTACATTCAAATGAAAGGAGAAGGGAAATAGATGATAAACCTAACAATGTTCCTATGCTGCATCTCTTTGAGAAGAGAAATCTCGCGAATGGCGGTGCTGGGAACGCCTTCATCCTCCTGCTCGAGGCGAATCTTCTTGAGAGCGATTGTCTCATTGGTGGTGCGGTCGCGAGCCTTGTAAACGACGCCGTATGTTCCTTCGCCTATCTTCTCCACCTTCTCGTACTGCAAAAAGAAAAAAATGGAAAGGAAAAGTGAGTTTGTGAGAAGAAAGTGAAAATCGAAGAGCGATGAAGCATTGCGGTGGACGCTGGTACGAACCTGGTCCATGGAAGAAGATCTGAGAAGAAGAGCGCTTTGCAGTCACTCTCTCTCTTTCACTCTTCTTAAGTCTATTTCTTTCCTTTCCTCCACTACCCTTTTCCCTCTTCTTTTTTTTGGGTCTTAATGATTTTCCTTTTTATTATTTAAATTTACTTATAAGTACGATTTGACTTGCAGTTTCAAAATTACATTTGACTTCTGACAAAAATAATTTTGCTTTTTAATTCATTTTATTTTTATGCTAAGTGATTGAATATATTTATGTCTTAAAGTTAAAATGGAATTGTTAGAATATTATTTGAGTTTGATTTTTTGATGAAAATAATTTTTTAAATTACATTTATATGTTTTTATTGAGAATATGTGAAAATATAATTTATTCAAATTTTTTATTAAATTGATTGGCATGAGATATTTATTAAATTTTTTTCTATCATTTTTTTATAAAATTTAAATAAAATTTTTTTAAAGGATTTGAGTCTAAATTTTGATTCAGAAATTTCAAGAAATCTCAAAATGTATTGGTGTCTTTTACACACACATAAAAGTAATTTTTTTTAAAATCAAACTTTTTCCACTGGGAATATTACTATCTTCGAATTTATTTTGTCATTCATGATCTTTGCGTCTTTATCTTTTATCCCTATTCGTTGCCCAAATAATCTCTACAAATGTTTCCAAGGTTTATTTTTAAAGCAGAATATTTGCAAGGTTGTAATATAGATACTCAAAAATTAAAATGACACCAAGAGCAACTCTAGCGGGAGGTCTGCTGTTGACACGCACAAAAGTTTGATGAAGTTTCTCTTTTATTATTGGAGAGTAGCTTGGTAGGTCCAATTACAAAAGAGATACCAACTACAACATCGGTTTCTCTTATTACATAGTGGGCTCATTTGTATTATATTTTATTAAATAAATGCAGAGACGTGACTTAAAAATATATATTATGGCATCCATTTGAGAAATTTTAGTAAATTTTTTTATTAGAATAAAAATTTGATTAGATTGTTTAAAGTAAAAAATGTAATGTAATATTATTAAAAAGTTTAAAATACTATTAAAAAAGTATAAGATAAATTTTGATGGATTTATTGGTAGGAGATGTTCTTAGAACAATTTTAATAGTAGATCCTAAATTAAGATCTTACATCACTTTTTGATGAATTTCACTAAATATCTCTTAAGATATGTGACATTTTTTTCCTTTTGGTGGTAGATCTTAAATTGAGATTTTACATAACTTTTAATGGGTCTCACATGAATCCCATTTTAAAATATTTAAATTTTGATTTAATTTAATTTAAATAATTGAGTAATTAATTTTAATTAATAAAACATGAAAAAAATATGGATATTAAGAAATGGTCAAATTTAAATAATTTGTATTTATAATTAAATGTTAAATAAATGAAAAATACATAAAATTGATAATAAAAAAAGTGCAAGACATTAATTATAAAGAAAATTCAATTTTCATTATTTTCGTGACTATAATATTTCTAAATATGTTCCACCAAGTCTGCTTGAAGTTGTTGATGAATTCCTCTTATATGCATAATGTGTCTTGTTTGCCAATATGTAGCAAAATCAAGAGGAGCACCACAAGATACTTCAACATTTGAATCATAATCAACATCGACATTACCACCAAATGTATCTTGTTTGTCTTCGACAATCATGTTATACAATATAATGCATGTCAACATTATATCCTTCATTGTAACTATGTTTCATGCACACGATGGATCACATATAAATAGCAAATCACAACGGCTACTTTATAACAACTAGTTTTTAATGGCTAGTTTTATAACGACTACTTTATTAATTAAATCAAAATAAAAGACAATAACAAAAAATTAAAAGACAATTACAACAAATTAAAAAGACAATAACAACAAAATAAAATATGATTATTTTAATACTACATCCATAGTTTACGCCTAATTATTTTACAAAAGGTTTAATGGTCTTGGAGTTGAGTTTCAGACATTGTAAATGTATCCTTCATTAGAATGTCGTAATACTCTTTTTTCAATTCTTTCTCTCGTAAGACTATTAGTTTGGCATTCACAGTATTTCTTTCCCGCAATGCTTCCTCTGCACCAATCACAACATTCATAGATGTTCCTACTCCTTTTCCCTTACTCTTCATTTTGGCTGCTTTTTGCCCCATTGGACGGGCAATTGGAGACGATATGTCAGCTTAAACATCTTCGACTTATGTTTCTGGATTAGATAACGATGAATATGCACCAATTGTGGAAATCTTCATTCTCTTAGAGCAATATTCAGGAAACTGGTCTAACCATTTTGGTTGATCTTTTATAAGTCAGTAAGCATGTTTCAAACCAAAATCACTTCATTCGTCTTCCTTCTATATGGCATATGCATGAAGTATTTTGTTATCTGTGCAGCCACTTTTCTTCAATTATATCATTTGCTTGTAATGACCTTTGAATTTTTGCACCCCCAAAATAATTTTTGTCATTATGATTTCAGTTGAGTCAATGCCTTTTCGCGAAGTTCACCTTCAAATTTATTGTAATTTTCTATGACTCTCAACCAAAACACTTTTTTTCCTTGACCAACACCAACAATTCGATCAGTTGAGAAGTTGAGCCGTGAACTAATGAGGTGCGTATCTTCTTCAATTGCAAAGGCGACTCAAGGCTTCCTTTTTGTAGAAGATCCTCCCACTTCCTCAACGACGAGATCTTATAGCCCAATTTGGGTAGAAAACCATGGAAATTGTAAACCAACTTCATGATTTTCAACCATGATAGGATTGTTTAGTTACATTGAAGGAAATATTTGAGAACTTTGAGAATTTTCGATAGAAGGGATTTGAGTGCTTGACATAAAATAATTTGGTGGTGGTAAAAAAGGAGAGGGAAAGGAAGACGATTTTCTGAATTTTGGATTGAAAGAGGCATGTGATTATTTTGTAAATTGATTTAGATCTATTTCACACAAGTAAAATTTAACTAAAAGATTGAAGAAAAAAATTGACAAATGAAAAATAAAGATAAAAGTTGTATGTACCAACGTTTAGTAACGAATCAATTTATAGAAAAAATAAAAAAAAAAGACTAATAATAGTTAGTTTTTTAAATTTTAAATTATTTTTTTCATTTTTTTCCCCTCTCCCCTCCCCTTCCAGGCATATTTTGATTGGTTGAATTGCGGGTTGTTGCTCCACGCCTATTTTAATTGTCTGTTACAATATAAAAAACATTTTTTTTAAACATGCAGATTTTTAGGATTCTTAGAGAAGAATCGTATTTTCATGTAGAGATCTTCATCCCTCCTTTAATGATGAATATAATAAAAGAGAAATTTTCAACTAAAGATCCTTCCTAAGATCCAATTCTAAAATTGCTCTTGTATGCTTTGAGTTTTCCTTGATGTCTTTGATTGAATGACTCGTACCCACCTTGATTGTGTCCCCTTTTTTCATTGTACTGAACTTGCCATAGTGGAATCAATTCAATAATTTTACTTGCTAGCTTATTTCTCTAATCTTAATTTTGTGAACATTAATATTGCATTAACTTTATAGTTTTTATAAGACTAATCTTGATGCGTTATTTTACACATTTAAATTTATACAAATCTTTTATATAATTTATTTCATTTGTTACTAAATTTCTAATGACGTGCACACACGTATCCAAGACTTTATTCAAATGCAAACACTTAAATATTGTGAAAAATAAAAAATAATAAATAAATTCATTTAATCTTTTTTTTTTCCGAGGTCAACAATAAAAAAGATGATATACATAATTTTTTTTAATGATCATATAACTACTAATTTTAATTTTAACTATCCATACGATTATATGAATAAAATTTACAAAAAAATAAAAAATATCTCAATATATATCCCCTATAGAAGTGCATATACACACAACAATAATCATTAATTCATAAAACAATTAACTGAAAAAATACACACATATTATGAAATTATTAAAATTTTAACCATTAATTTCCTAATCATCAATTATCATCCCACAGTTTATCACCTTTGAAAGTCTAATTAAAATGATAATTCATTTATTACAAAGTATACGAGTTGTAACAATTGCTAGCAATGACGCGACAAAAACTATTATCCATATTATTGCAAGTGTAATAGCAGTTTCTTTCATCAACACTCAAAGTTAAAAAAAAAATGATAAGCAAGCAGGCCAGTAGGTTACTTGTAATGCTGAGACACTTCCCAAACCAGCTTATCCATGAAATGGCATTTCTTGTCAAATCCCCAGCCTGGGTTGCTCTGCATCATATTTCATACCAAAAAACATAAATGATGTGCAGAATACTACTTCCACATAGTTTTCTATCCATTTTATCATATTTTATTGAAATAAAAAGGCAATTAAAACATAGAAGAATCCAATTGAAATGCTATATAGTGTTTATGCAAACATCACAACCACAAGAATATAATTTGTAGTTTGTTTAGCATTACATGTTTACAGAAAGAATTATATCATATACTACACATAAAGCATAAAAAAAAAAAAAAAAAGCAACAACTTCTTTAACCATCCGAATTATTTTGTAGTTCACATTTCACGACATAAAAAATAGCAGTAACTACTTTAAATTGACGATATAACCAGCTAAGCTGTAACCGTAACCAACCATTAAAAAATTCATTAACCGCCGCCATTAAATCTGACCATTAGGTTAAATTCTAGTACTTTCTTCTGCTGCACTTTTTTTTTTGTGGTTGAGACTTTTCAAGTCAGTAAATTGTTAATTTCTACAATCTACAAAAGAAATGGCTGCAGCAATGACACCAAAGAAAACTAAGCTACACAAATATCATAAAAATAATAAAACACTTGTGACATCAAAGTACCAACATACCATTTTATATATGATGCACAATGAAAGTAAAAATAACAACAAAACTAGATGAAATTTTAGAACACTAGTCTCCATGCAAAGAATTAACCCAAGGAATTCTCAAATAATTCATAGAACAAGCTCCAAACTTTTAAGTAATAATCAATCTCTTAGGCAAAGAAAACTGATAGCACATTTATATGCTTGTGATCTCATACGAACAATCTCTATCCTTTTCTTGCCAATATTAATTATGTTCTTGGCTGAGAATTGATTTTCCTATCTATGCCTTATCAATAACAACCGCTCAGCCTAGGCACAACATCAAAAACATATTTTATGTCTCTTAATACATTTGGGATTTATTTTATGAACTAGCATTTAGATTTGGGATTCCTAGAACGAACAGCAAATATTTTTGGGATTTCTATTGAATATGCAACTCTTGAGAATAGATCCTGTACTAATATCAAATTATGAGAAAACTATACCAAGGAAGGGGGTTCATTTAACACTGAACTGAATGAGCAAGCAATAGAACATCATTGGCAGAGATACTTAGAATAAGATTATCAACTTAAGAGGGAAACAACTGCCCAAGTAAAAGACATTTTATGCCCAACCTGAAGAGAAATAACAGCACGATTAGTAAATTTTTTCACTGAAGATGGAGCACTTTCAGGAAGAGTTTTAGCAACTCTTTCTAATTCTTCTTGTTGCTTCTTTGCAGTTACCCTATCTGGTCCGCTGTAGTGATCAATAATCTTTTTCAACAATGGAACTTGCGCCATTGTCTCTTCCATTATTTTCTAGTAGGACATAAAGTTAAAAAATATTAGAGAAAACATATCCCAACACAAGGATGCATCAATAAAGTAGAGAATAATAAAAGCCTTTACTCACTAGCACCCATAAAATACACAACAATTTCAAAACAAATAGTGATTGATACAACACTTTGCCTAAATGTACTTGTTACACAGGTTTGATATGACAAAGATATTGGCAATCAATCCATAAGATTATTGGAGAAGATAGTGATGAAGAAAAGAAATCATTATTAACGAAAATCATGCCCTAAAACCTTTGCAATTTAATGTTAGAGTAACAATACTAAGTCATGGATAAGATTAGCAACAAAACATACCTCCCACTCTTCCTGACTTTGAATCCCCTCATATGACATCAAGAATGGTTTTGCCTTCTCAAGTGCGTCCCGTAGTGAAATTGGTTCCTTCTCATCAATATCTGGATTATCAAACTCCACCAAATATTCTGGCTCAAATTCAATCTGCAATAATCAATAGAGACAGAAAATCTATGAATTAAACATTAAAATGGATACTACACAGAAAATAGAAGCTTGGCTTTAAAAATTTCCCCAAGAGACATGTTGTCTTTAGATATTCAGAATTGGAAATAAATAAAGATGTCTGCAGCTAACCACTTACTGCATAATTGATGTCTAGTGCATCCAAAAACTCATCGTCTAATGGCGATGGTAAAACTCTACTAGCCATCTCCTCAAATCCTTCAGTCAACTGATTCATTATCTCAGGCCCAACCTTTCTGGCTAATTTTTCACCATCTGCATTATCTCCTTGATATAGCCCTGTAGCAAAATCATCTGTATCCATAACCTTTTCATCCACATCCCTCTCTCTGAACCTTCCCCTTCCCATGCCTTGACCTCTGCCTCTGCCTCTGCCTCTGCCTCTGCCACTGCCTCGATCCAACCCACCTCTCCCTCCATATTCTCTTTCTCTACCAGTATCACTTCCATCATCCTTACCGTGTGACAAAATTTTCAGTGCATTCCTCGTTGCATCTTCCTGACTTGGTATTGGCGATCTCTCTGGCACAGTCTCAGATGCAGCAACACCAGTTGATTGCCGAGTGCGAAGATGCCTATTTTCTTCTGCAACTTGTGTTTCCAGATCTGGTTGTTTCATGGACTTTCCTCGTCCAAGTCCAGACAACACCCCTAGTATGCTGTCTGGAAGTTTGTTATCATGCTCATGATCAACAGATCTGGCTGTTGGGATAACAGCATCATCCCTTCCTGGAAAGATGGGTCTTTTGGGTGGCAAAAAATCATTTGACGGTGTTGGAGAAACACTATCCTCTCTTTTGAAGAAAATGGGTTTTTTGGGTCCAGAGTCTGGTGGCTGCAAATCATGTTGAGGATGAGGTGCAGTACCTCGGCCACGACCAGGAGGTGGCTGATTTATGGAAGATATAAATGATGAGAAAGAAGGAAGACCTGATGGAGGCATTGGCTTGCCACGGCCATGGCCAAGACCAGAACCAGGAGGAATGGGTGGCTCTGTTGTGTCAGATTTGGACTCACTGGAATTAGGCTTAACTGGAGCTCTTTCATTGTTATTGAACAGACCTGAACCAGGGAGAGACCCTCCACGACCACGACCACGTCCGCCACCACCAAAACCGGAAGACGTAGAAAATGGAACTAGCGTTTTTCTGGTGGCATTGGAAATATTGGGGTTTGGGATCCTTATTCCAATGGTTCCTCTCATTGACAGGGTGAAACAAATGCTTTATTGGAAAGGTCAAAGAGGTTTCAGCAACAGGGACCTGTTACAAAAAAAAAAAAAATAAACATTACCAAGTTTATGTGAACTGTTGGAATAACCAATAAAACACATTAAACAATTACATAAAAAATTATATTTCAGAACTCACCTGCATTGCATATTTATTTTTCTTGTGTTAATTATATACACTGATTTTAAGTTAACAACTAGTTGATCAGTTCATGATTAAATAACTTTATTCGGTTCATTGCTAATTTAAAACAAAATCAATAATACATTTTTATCTGGCTATCCCATTTATATTATCAATGACAATAACTAAGCATAATTGTTTTTCCTAGGTTTCCAATAAAAAAAACTACGTAACCCCCATTGCCCGGAGGCTCCACGCTATGCACAGGTAAGGAGGAGGGATATTGTACGCAGCCTTACCCTTGCATATGCAAAGAGGCTGTTTCCGGATTTGAACCCATGACCAGCAGATCACCAAGACACAACTTTACCACTGTGCCAGGGCTCGCCCTCTTTTTCCTAGGTTTCCAATGTTAAACATAAATCACAACCATAATCTACTCTGCTAATTTGAAACAAAATCAATAATAAATCTTTATCTGGCTATCCCATTTATATTATCAATGACAATAACTAAGCACAAAAATTTTTCTGGCTATCCCATTTATATTATCAATGACAATAACTAAGCACAATTTTTTTCCTAGGTTTCCCATGTTAAACATAAATCACAACCATATTCTACTTGGATAACAATATGCATTTCACTAAAGAGTAAAACAAGACTTGGATGAAAATGTACCCAGCATCCAGCCCCAATATCATACACAAATCTTTCTATTCACTCTCTTTTATTTTTGGGAGACAAGAGGGCTGAGCCCCAACAAGAAAAGCAAAACTAAGAAGCTACAGTTGTAATAAAGAACATACCAGATGAATCACTAAACAACAAAAGCATGCTCCATTGGATAGGTGAACTTGGAATATGAAGATAAAATGACAACGAATACACATAGGTAACCAAGAAATCAGCCACTTTATATGCATGAGAAAGCCAAATGTCTCAAGGGTGGGCACGGTTTGGATTTTTGAAGGGTGGACACGGTTTGGATTTTTCAAAAATCCGAACCAGACAATAAAACCAGTTCAGATTTAAAAATCAAACCATTTTTTTATGAAAAAACAATTTTTTGCACAAACTGGTTTATAACCAGTTTGTTAACCAGATTTAGGTTCAAAACCGTTTTTATTCAGAAGCCACTTTTGAACCACAAATCAATACTGAAACTGGTTTCAAAACTGATTTTAAACCCCAAACCCGTTTTTTTCTCATAAAACATGTTTAACAAATGTTTTTACAGATTTTTAAGAAAAAGATATAACTGCCTCAATAAAATTTTACAGATTCTTACATAATTTTCCAGAAATTGTCAGTTCACTGTAAGATCAAAGCATGGATATGTACACAAAAATAGTCAGACTTAGACATATAGAGATGCTGCTTGAGCATAATCACCATACGCCAATTAATTGACTACTTGACTATTTAATATTTTCATTTAACCTTAAACCAGTTGATTGAATATATAGCCTCCGGATAGAAAGGATATATGTTGAACGGAACCTGCTGATCATTGCTAGGAGAATATACAAACTAGAGAACATGCAGAGGAGATAACTAGCAAGAAAATAAGAAACATTGAGGGAGAACTCTTGCAGGACAAGGAAATACTATCTCCATATAAAGCAATGAACATCAGAGAAATTGGAGCACTTAACATCCTTCAAATTCTCCAAAGGTTTCCTCAGGACGGGGAAGTCATATTTTAAGAAGCCAGAGAGAATATATTACAGCCTTTTGAACCATTAAACAAATGCAATAATGAATGATGGGTAAAGGGTTAAAATGAGTTATTGAGATATGAGTTATAGTTAAAAGGAAAAGGCATTTGTAAATTGAAAAGGAAAAAAGTTATTGAAAGTAATCCAAATATCAATACCAGAAGAGACTAAAATTGGGTATAATTACCAAAGACAAACATACATGCAGGCATTTTGTCAAACAGTATATCTACAAATAATGAAAATGAAAAATAACGCCTTTCAAGTTTTCACATAGTGAACGAAGCAGAGTTAGTAGTTTAACTGAAGGAATAAAAGACGGTGCAGTCAATGATATCAAAAGATAACTGAGGTTTTGCTGATTTTTTGAAAGAAAAAAGCAAAAGAAGAAGAAGAGAGAAAATGGTAAAACGTACCAGAGAGAAAAGCTCACCACGGTGCCTCCGGAGAGAATGTACATACACAAAGCAAGCAAACGGTTCACACTAGCCACACCACATCACATCTTTACATAACACGAGTTCCCAGTTTCCACATCACAGATCACAGTCCATGGATTCAAAATCAAAATAATTAGAAATGAAAAAGAGAAGAAACTAGGGTTGTGTTTTTTGGTCCAGCCAAAAAAGGCCAATAACTGAAAGCCCAAAATCACTGCTTAGCAAAGCCCAAAATAAAGTTAGGTTTAATTACTTGGGGTTAAATTTGATTTTTGGTTTATTTATTAGATTTCATTTAGTTTTTTATTTTTTAAAAATTCAATTAAATCTTTTATTTTTAAAATAAATTCAGTTTAGTCTATTTTTTTCTGCCAGCTTCAAAAATTTAAAAAAAATGTGACTTAATTTGGTTTTAAATAGGATTAAATTGAATTATTTTAAAAAATAAATGATTCAATTGAAACTTTCATAAGAAAAAAAAAGTAAGGATAGGATTAACCCCGATCCATCAAATAGAATTTTAAAGATAAAAGAATAACAATCAACCTGGTGATTGACCCGGTTAGGATACTAAGTTACTGGGTCAGTGATCGAACTGGTGAGTCACTAATTGACCCGCATGACTTGGTTAATGGTCGAATCGGTTGATCTGCATGACAATGTCTTAAAATATTTATAAAAATCACAAATTAATATTATTTTATAACATAGAGTCATACATAATTAGATACCAAAATGTTTAAAAAAATATCATTATTCAAGTTCAAAAAAACAAATATCAAATATCACAAACATAAACTAAATAAAATAAGTTTAAGTTCAACTTCCTAAATAAATTCATAATAACCAAAGATTTAAATACTAAATATAGTTCATAATAACCAAATCATGCCTTGTCATTTAAGTTGATTGGGAAAAGACAAGGATTTTGCGTCCAAATAAAAAATAGTAGGATGCAAACTTACATAAATAAGGTAGAGAAGGGAAACCATGATTCAAATTGAAAAACTAATAATGATATAAAAAAAAAACATGATAGGATGATTCATACATTGCCAACAAAACCAGACCGAGAATCTGACTTCTCCTTGTTTGCCTAAGAAGCAGCTGAATTAGCAGGATTTGTAAAATAGATTCAATCTAGAAGTTAAAAAATAATAATGATGTAACTCTATTTAAAAAGTAGTCACATGATTTGGTAAAATCAATAGACTTCACAAAAGCATACCTCAGCAGAAGACATTTTATTTTATATCATGTTTTGCCAAGCCAAGATTTTAACCATAGTCAAGGAATGTAAATATAAAAAAAAATTCAAATAAAGTATTAGAAACTAAGAAAATAAAAATTAGTAAGGTGTTGACAATAAAGATTTTGAGAATGTCAATTAGATTCTAACCAAGCATGTTAAGATCAAACAAGAAAACAGATATCATCTTTGACATGGAAAGTCCTGTAACATAAATTCTCCCATCAGCACATTTGTCATAAAATACTTCTCTACATCCCCACCTAAGATGGAACCTGTTCTAGCATTGAATGAGAATCTAAATAATGAGGATATTCTCTTCGTTTCCCTAGCTGTCTAACTAGCACTTGCAGTTAGAATAGAAAGTTGCTTAACTTTGGCATAGGAATTTGTTAGGCTACATGATATGTTAGTATGGATCAGGTTGAGAAATGTGTAGCTTCAGGCCTTGGCTCCCCTGAGGTTGATTACTATCACGTTTAACCCAAGCAAAACAATCTAAATGGCAAGCATACCTAGCATGACATTCCCCTTGATTCATATCGCATTTGAACCCCAATTCTTGGAAGATTAAATAACAAGCATGAAAATTATTAATAGAAGGAAAAAGAATACCGAAATCAATTTAAAAAGAAAAACTAATATGATTCACTGCTTTGGAATAAGGATAAAACAGAAACAAAAATTATACAGACCTGATTTGTCCCAAAACATCTATGCGAAAAATGACTTAAAGAACTATTTTATAACAGTCGAATTCAAGCTCAAATACTAAGGGAACAGTTCTCAGTTCTCACACTACATGCTAAAAATAAAAAGTACATACATCACCATAAAGAGATGGAGAATTGTGCAGACATGCTAACAAGTACATTTACTTGTTTACCATTTAATAGAAATCAATTGCCAAAATCACAATGTTAACAACATACATCACTCAGTTTGAACCCATGATGATTGCCCTTTGCTTCAGGATTATAATTATCAATTTCAAATAGATATGCGGGCCAAACCCAAAAAAGCATATCACTTCTTTTACTTTCCCTTTCTCAGCTTAAATAATACTATAATAGGGAGGAAACAATTAAATGGGTGAGCTAAATGGGTCGTCGTGTCAAATTTTTGTGAGAGACTATAATATAAAAAAAAAAAAAAATTAACTAACTTCACCCTTTTCAATAATACCATCTCTAAAATACCCTCTTCACAAAAAAAAAATCTCTAAAATATCCTTAATTTAATTAGAGTTTTATTTTCAACAACCTTTTTTTCCTGTGCAATTAAATATAAATGATACTTTAGGAAATTAATTAATTTTTAAACGAGACTATTAAAATTAAATGATGTTAACTTATTTTTTTTAATTTGGCATGGATCATTTTTCTTCTTCTTATATTTTAGTCTGGACTCTGGATGCACCGCTAAGGAAGCTAAATAATTATAAAAATGAAAAAATAAAGGAAATATTTAATAGTAAGGTATAAAATATAAAAATTTAAAAGTTTTTAAAAAATATATAAAAAAAAGTTGATTTGGATAATAAAGTTGGTTTAAATTAAGTGTTTGTTTGGCAATCAAGATATGATAGGATGATATGTGATATAAGAGCATGATTAGAACATGATAGAATAAGAATAAGCTAAATCCTATATCCAAATGCTTGGTACATATTGCGATAAGGATCAAATAATGATAAGTAATAGTGACAATAACAAAAACGATAGTGATGACAATGATAGCGATGGTGGTTATGGTAACAATGATGATGATGGTGATAGCAAAATGATGGCGACAATGTTAATGATGATTATGATGATGGTAACGATGGTGGTGGTGATATTAGTAATAGTGGTGGCGACGATAGAGGTTTTTGTGGTGGCAGGATAATGGTGATGGTAGCTAGGAGTGGTAGTGATGGTGGTTGCTACGATGAAGATGACAATGACAATGACGACAACGAGAATAATGATAATGACAGTAATAATATTGTCAATGAGGGTGGAGGGAGAGAGGGAGAAAGAACAACTATCTTATTTGTAGCTTTCTAACCCAACTCCCCTCAAGATAAGAAATACATTAATAGAGTATGATAAGCAAATTATATTTTGTTTATATAGTAAAATACTTATTACACCAAAATTATATCATTTTTATCCTCATCATATCTTGTTCTAACCACCACAAACAACCCCAGTAGTAAATAGTCCTAGTATTGAAAGTGTAAAGATTTTTTACATTATGATTCAACAATAAAATATCATTTATAATAACATTATTAATTTTTATAATAATTATCTTAAAAATCATACATATCATAATTTTTATACGATAATATAAATTATTTAACATCTAAAATAACATAAAAATTAAACTCTTAAGTTAAAGAACCAAACTGGTTGCAATATGTTGACTTGGGTTTGAAATAAAATGAATCCATTAAACTAATAACTTAAACTTAAATAATTTAATTAATTTGATTTAAATTATTAAAATTATCATATCATTAAAATCATATCAACATTTTTTTTATTACCATGATATTAATGTAGAGTATTCGTTAGATACCTGACTAGTAATATTCGTTGAAAAATCTAATTTAACATTTAAAAACACAAAAAGTAAAATTAGAATCTAATATTTATAGTTTTGGAATGTGCAACTTAAAGGCATGTGATGAAATTTGGATACCGAAAAGAAGTATCCTTGCTCCAAGTAACTTGCAAGATGAGAGAAGAGAGGATAATTTTTTTTATTATTTATTTATTAAATAGAACTAATTAATTGTTCACTAAAATAACCCTACTTGTAAATTTGATCAAGTAAAACAAATGACTTTCTTAGTCTAAATGTTTTACTGTATATTGTTAATATGTTCTTTCTAAAATATAGATTGGCTCAAATAACTCACCTTAACAAATATTTTTATTCTGTTTTAATCAATTCTGGTTCTATAGCCCAATTTTAGTGACACAAACTTTAAAGCAGAATATAGAGATTCAAATAATTTTTTAGGGGGTGTTTAGCGAGTTAACATTTCTTAGCTAAGAGATAAAGAAGAATTTGGATAACATTCTGATCACCTTTACTAAAATGGTATGCAATTATGCAAGTAAGATTCAAGGCTTAGAAAAGGAAACCGAACACAAATAGCAACAACTTAATCCTTTTGTATCTAGTTCCACAATCACAATCTCCCTCCAACACGATAGATAAACTCCTTCCTACACGACGAAGTAAAGAGGAAAAAACGCTAGATATAATAATATAGCTTGTCCTTAACTAAACTTCCCTTTCTTCCTCTACACTTCATAAATAAGAAAAAAGATTTGACAAAGACTTTGCTAAGATTAATTAATCTTGAAATAGCTTTGAACGGAATACATTATTATATCTTAGGTGGTAAATGAGTTGTCTCTTTCAATTGTTTTTTCTTATTTTATTTTTGGTATTTAGTCTATTTCTAATTAGAAGGGATCAAATTCAGTGGAAAAAGTCCAACAACCCTCACTTGGTTAGTGCCGGCTAAGAAGTGCACACCAAGCTAGATAGATAGGCATTGAAAATTCAAACACTACCTAATTTCATAATTAAACACACCCTTATTAAATATTATCTTAATTGGTCATTATTCATGACGTATAAAGTGGAAAGTTGCATGACTTTACCGTATCTCCAGCATACCAGAATAAGCCACCTTCCATAGCTAGTGCCCACAAAACATTATTGCAGAAAACAAATCAAAACAAAACATAAATGTTGACATGCTTAATGGTTCACATGCATGCATAATTCTTTTTCATATTGGCAAGATCGGTTTTGATCGTAGACATTTGGTTTCCTTCCAAGGTGGATAAAGGGGAATCATGTTCTCACCTTAAAAATCGTCTGCAACTAATTGTATTAAAGTTGTTTTATTTTGTGGGATATTGGGTTTTATTTTTTACTTATGATATAAATCAATTAATGCAGTAATCGATATTTTGACATCGTGTTTAAAATAATATATCATTTAAATAAACTTTTATATCAATACTTATAAAATACGAAAATAATAAAAAATATGAAATACATTGAATTTTAACATGGGATATAGTCAATTTATTTTATTCACCTATTTTTTCTTCTTATAAGTGTTTATAAAAAAATTATATCATAAAAAAATTAAATATAAAGAAAGGAATATAATTAGTTTCTTCAAGTTAGTTTTGTTGTTATACTGCTTGCGAGAATAATGGGTTTCTTACCCTTTTTTTTTTAAAAAAAAAATTCTTTTATCTTATTCTTTTGTCTCCTTCTCTTGTAAGAATTATGAGGAGACACCTTTTGTATTAAAAAAGGGGAAAATACCATAAAATAACTTTGAAGAAATTAATATTAGAAAAAAGTTGACGTGCTTTTCAATGATAAATGGGATAATAAGCCTATTAGGAACCGAACGGTCCAAACCAAACATTCGATAAAAAAAAAATTGTTTGACCATTTTTTTTCATACACAGTGGATGGTTAATTTAAGGTGGTAGAGTAAAAAAGTGGGAGCTGGAAGAATGTGGAGAAATAGTTCGCAAAGTAAAAAAGATATATGAGGAAGTTTAGATAATAGGGAGAGCAGCCACATAGAGGCACAAAATATTCCCATCCCAATTTTTTCAATCTGAATGAATTAACAAAATGACAAGTTGAGTTGTTTCAGTTTTTTTTTTATATTATAATTATAAGTATTATTTTTAAGTTGAATAAATTTAAAGACTCCGTACATTTGGGAACCACGTGTTACGTATAGCAATTTAAAAACTATTTCACAAAAACTGTGTTAATATTTTTTTTTTCATTTTTGTTTTCTTTGGTGAAGTTAGATAGTTTCCGCACATACATAAGAATAAGATGCAAACATCCACTTCTGATTATTTATAACAAAAAAATAGGTAACATAGTCAACTTGTGTAATTAACCAATTCAGGTGATGAGAGATGATGTATAACTTGGTTTAGGAGTTAGGACTATAATTAACATCATGAAAGATAAAAATCGAGAACATCTATGTTATAGTAAAATAGTATTTTTAAAAAAAATTTATATACAAAACAAGAGATATGATATAATTAACATCAATTATGTTTATTATAGATTTTTTTATTTATTGCGAATAGCAAAAGATGTGAACGAGTCTGCAACATCACTTACTTACTGTGAACATTACCATTACTATTATTATTTAGTGGCATACCAATTGATATTATGTCTTATAGCTTATTCATTTATTTTTAAGACTAAAGATAAATTAAAAATGATGATAATAATAACAATAAAGAATATCTAATATTGATTATGAATATATTAATAAGGTATTTTTTCTTTAAATAATACAGAGAATAAAGAAAATTTTATCATCAATTATTTTATGTTTATTTTAAAATGAACAAATTTATATATAATTTAATATTCCTAAAAATTATTTTTAAATATTTAAACAGAATAATTAATATTCTAATAATTATAAAAATAAAAGTAAATATTATTTTTTAAACTTTGACTTATATATATCTCCTTAATAAAAACCCTATAGTTTGGTAAGGTATAGATAGGCTTAAAAGAAAGATAATTAATTACGTAAGTCTTAAAAGAAATGTTGACAAAAGATTATTATTCTGTGAGCAAACGTGTATCCCTTTTTCTTAATTAGTTTCAAGATCATGCAAACTGTTTAACTATACCTTACAAATAATGTCAAAATCAAAGTAGATTCTTTTGGGAAAAATGTTATAAAATGTAGAAACGAAACTAATAGTTTTGATAACATATATAAAAAAAAAAAAAGGAATAACACTTAACCGAAAGTTGACAAGTACTCTATCAATGCACGATACATGTATTTGATGCATTAATTAATGTTTACTAATAGTTTTGTGCCTAATTTGTTACCCAATCATTTAATTTTTCTTACTTCAAAAACTTTTCTAATTTTTTCACATGCCTGCTCAAGTGGCAACTACTTTAAGGTCATCCATCGAGCATCAATGGAATCAATCCAAATGCAAATATAAAACCATTGAAAATATTTGAAATAAAGTTATCACTAGTTATTGTAGTGACGTGCCCGATTATTAAGTTGGATTATTTTTAAAATTTTCAATTAAAAACATTCACCAAACAAATATTTAAATTAAGAACATCATGAATGAGCCCCACATAGAGAATATGGTCCCCAATATTGAACTGTAACACTGACATGCGAGGAGGGGCATATAACAAATGGTAGCATATTATTGGATGCTCCATACGTTCTTTTCCAAAGAATCAGAATTTTAAAGACATACTTTTGAATGGATTTGTGTCGTTTTAATTATGTCTAATATGTTATATATTTCATATAGATATTATTTGTTTTAAATTTTATATTTGAATTGTAATTTATACAATTTTAAAATTTATTTATTATGTAAAAGAATTGAAAGGATTCGATCATATTTCATTATTACCTCTTAATTGAATTAAATTTAAATTCAAACAAATACGTTCATATATTTTTTTTTTTGTAAACAGTTCATCAGATTTTTTATTAGAATAAGCATCGAGTTATCATAAAAATAATAATAATAAGCATCGAGTTGAATATATCATCTTAATAATATCAATAAATGAGTGAGATGGTTCAAATCCACCAATAAAGACATTATGATGTAAAAAATAAGACATTATTATTTATTATGAATAAAATTAACACTAAATCCTATAAACCGTTGTGGTAGTTTTGGTAAAATAATTGACCAATGTACCTTTTTCTTGGATAATTATATTTATGTCACCTGTATTTCAAAGGGA